>CM055911.1:43077400-43182400 GCA_029582155.1 Panopea generosa | reverse complement strand
TTATCATAAAAATGATATTAAAGGGGCACACGGCGGTAATTTTTACATGCACCCAAAAGTCAAATTGATTAATCACTAATTATGAACAACTTAGTATAATGATAAACATTTATGGTACGATCTAGTCAAATGATCAGTTTCACTTTCAAGTGTATACTTCCTTTTCATTACAATAAAACATTGTTGTTTTTTCTAGGATATTAAACAATGAATGTAACATAAAAAGGACACGCGGCAATTTTCAAATCATCATTTTCAATTAAGTTAATGCACTTGAACTTGTTTGTCATGAACATTACATTAAAGGGACGCATGGCATTTTTATACATTTGCACCCAAGAATATGTTATTCATTGCTAGCCCAGAACACATCACAAGAAGAAAAATAACAGACACGGTTTTATTGAACCCGTACATAAATCTGTTAAAAAAAAAGTCTGATGACTACTTAATAACAAAACATGTCACACAGAAACAGAGTTCAAAATAAAAAATAGAAATGGTAGATCTGCAATTATTTATAAAATCGAATAAAGCCGGGTCGGTCCAAAAGTACTTTTAATGATTAAAATAAAGAAAATTGGAAAACCACATTTAAAACAAATAGATAAATTTGGAGGACAATTTATATTTAAATGTAACGACAATAGGAATGACTTAAACAATGTAGCTCAAATAACGTCTATAACTACCATAACAAAATATACAAATTTTAGTGAACATTATGAAATATAAAATGGCAGATAATATGGAACAACTCCTTTATTAATATAACAACAGACTCTTCTTCAGACTGTAGTATGATTAAGTAATAAAATAGCAGACATAATTTATTTTTATACAATACATGAAAAACATACATGCGTTAGACAACACGAATATTTTAAAATACCATACACTTATTCAAAGTATACCGCGTTCCTGGAAGGTTAAACTAAATCATAACAATATCTTATCAAAAAAGCGTTAAAATAAACCTGTCAATACTTTAAAGAGTTCAAACAAATATGTATATAATAAACAATCAAGTCGTATCGAAAACAGGTTAGTCATAAAGCCACATATGAAATGGGGACAAGATATCAATCAAATAAACTGGAAAACTGTGAGCTATATACCTATCCAGTCTTAAAAAATGCAAAATTAAGGATGTTTCGATAAAAATGTAATATTAATAAAACAAGTTTGTGTAATATCTGCAATTTGTTTGTAGAATCTAATAAACACCTCTTTTGGGAATGTCTCATTTCGAGATGTTTTAAAATGAAAAACAAATACTACACTAATTTATTTAACTGTTCATAAACAAATAGATATAAATTATGTAAATGTATTATGTATTTAATTATAAATTGTATGTGAATGTACTATGAAATAAAAAAAAAATGAAAAACAAAAATTAAAAATGTTGCACAGCTTATACAGAATGATCGGATATGAAATGACTCGATGAATGATAACGTGTACCCTTTTTTCTAATTCCGGCCACAGAAAGCTTTACAGATCCTCTGTGGCCATATGATCTAAGGGGCCGTCTCAAGACCACTTTACTCTAACCGCTAAGGTCGTAAAATCCCCCTCGTTCCAAAAACGTTATGCGAGAAAGTTTGCCAGTTACTTGCGGAAAGACGGTTGTTCTACTCAGATTCATTATTTTATGATATAAATCATCAAGTGCCAAGCAATTCCTACTTTTGAGTAAAACGTACAATAAAAGTATCATACATATGCCATCATGTATAACAGTGTTTAGCATAACAAGTAAAGCATATGTCGACAAAAACAATATTTCTGTATCAGAACGTATCTCACTACACAGTTGCACCCCTTTTCCCCCACGGTAACAAGGTTCTTACGTATAAATAAGTCCTATTAATTTGGTTATGAAATATTTTCAAAAGCAAAATCTAGCATAGCATATACTGCAATAAGACAACACTGGTGTTAAAACAGTAATATTTATAGGAGATTATTAGATGCGTGTATTTGAGAATTTACGGACTTCTTTTTTATAAAAAAAAGATTAAGATGTCACTGCATCCTCTTTAAAAAAAACATGTTGGTCAATATACCAGTTATTGTGCAATTGTATGTGCTGAGGATACACTCCTGCTATGCTTACTAAAAAAATATACTACGGTGAAATATTTTATCGCTGAAATCCTAGACCTTATTTTATACAGAACAGAGAACAACATTCAACTATGTGGTGAGACCTAGAAATTAAGCATAATGACGTCAATATACTTTATGACTGTTTCAGTGCACTTCATTATCAGTACAGTTGTCTCCATAGTTTTTTTTTCATTTCTGTACCACTGCAGTTACAATAGACCGTTTTGCACAAGATGAAGAATGTTTCGTACATTGTTTAATATAAGATAACATTTAAAGGTCAATCTTTATCGTGTTATCCATACAGACACTAAATCTTCCTTGTTCAAAAATTGCTAATATACATCAGCAACAAACCTTTGTTGTCAATCTACAAACAAAATAATTCTTGCACAACTGCTTTTACACTAAGAGCGTTGTCATTTCACAAGTTTGATGAAACATTTCATACAAAAAAAATTAATTTTACTCAGTAATGTCACAAATGTATTGCCTTATAGCACATGTGAGTCTTTTCTTCGTTTACTATTTACATAGTTGCACAATCAATCATATAAAACGATAATTACTTCGATGATAACTCCAAATTGTGCAATTGAACAATTATGTATCCTTTCATACCTTTTTTTTTTTTAATTTATGTTTTAGTCAGCTTTCAGTGTTTTTGGTTCTTCGTAACACATTCTCTTACAAAATGGCTTGACCTTCGTGTGACCATATTAAATTTCTTCTCTCCAATTTTTTTTTTAGCATAATCGATAGCCATATGTGCTGGTACTTTATTTGATTCTGGTATTGAAACCTTCCAAACTTCACCTTTTTCAATGCAGACAGAAAAATCGTCTTCGCTCACTGTTCTACGAGTGATAATTTTCGAAAGAACAGATCCTGGCCATGCGTAATGGATGCCTTTTAGCCTATCTCCTTTTTCAGGACTCGGGTAGACGCCTGTTACGAGAATTGCGTGCCATAATCCAAAATATCGTAGATAAATAAAATCTCCAGGAAATATTTCTTTCATAGACTTAACAGGTTTTGTTGTTTCATGCTGGTCGAAATTATTTTCAGGTGTTTCAATTGTGTCATATCGTTCGGCACATTCTGATTGGTTAGGCTGGCTGCCCATCTGTATCGATATTTGACGCTAGTTTTAAATCTTGAAATGAATCGTGTACTTATCTTTTGTTGCTTTCACCTGGCAATAATTAAAAATTAAATGCCAAGACATAACTTCGAGGTATGATGTTATATAAGTACATGTATAAAAGTTTTATAAATCCAATACGCTTTTGAGAAATTACTTCATTCTATTTTCAGATGGATCCTACCTTAACCCTTTACTTCATATGAACGCCTTTGGACACCTCTTATATAGACGCCTTTGGACACCTCTGATATAGACGCCTTTACCACCTCTAATATAGACACCTTTGGACACCTCTAATATAGACGCCTTTACCACCTCTAATATAGAAGCCTTTGGACACCTCTAATATAGACGCCTTTACCACCTCTAATATAGACGCCTTTGGACACCTTTAATATAGACGCCTTTGGACACCTATTATATAGCCGCCTTTGGACATCTCTAATATAGACGCCTTTACCACCTCTAATATAGACGCCTTTGGACACCTCTAATATAGACGCTTTTACCACCTCTAATATAGACGCCTTTGGACACCTCTAATGTAGAAGGCTTTTGAATTATTGGGTGAATTATGTTTACATTAATTGATAGAGTGGAAAACAGTGCATGAAGTGTTCAGATTGCTGCAATTCAGCAATCTGAACTCTTCCTGCACTGTTTTCAAAGGCCTTCTGTGATTGGTGTCGAGTAAATGGTTAATATGAGGTTTTGTAATTTTACAGTTAAATGGTAATGGTTAACATAAATTCGTTGATAAACAAGAAGATAAAAAAAGTCAGTATGCCACATAACCATGTGCTGAACATCGCTTTAAACCCAATTCAAAAATGAATAAAACTGAATATATATCTCGTATGTGATGCAAATGGCGTAAAAACCTATCATATAAGACATATTTATATGATCATACTATCATGATTATATTATCTCGGTTAAACAGAATAGCACAAATATAGCTTTCATTTTACACAAAATAACACGTCGATAAAAGAACTGAGTAAAACAAATAAACCAATAAATACTAAAATACAAACCGATTTATCCAAAGTTTAACCAAATACTTCTAATGGCATGCGTCCATTGACATTATTCTATAGAGTAAAAAGCACTGCGCATATGAAAATATGTAGAAATTATGCAGCAAAACAACAAACACATTGTGGGTTTTTCCAAGTTTCTAAAGATAACACAGGCTTTATCTACACGAGGCATATTCGCATAGTTCAAAATGCATAGATAAAAGGAAGATATATATCTCAAATGCTACAGTGCAAACTAGTGATCCTAATTTTAGATGGAACCTACTTGCTAAGTGCTTTATAACGGACACAAAGTCGTAATACAGACAATAGCTACCTATATTGATTCTTACTATAAATGGAATGACATAATTTCAAATAAGCGTATTTCATTTTTTTTCCAGATAGCCTTGCATTCTACACCATTTTAAAAAAAATGAATACAGTAAATTACATGCATATACATATGTAATTGTACATTAATACGAGACGAAAATAAGAGAACAAACCGGGTTTAACCTACCTGTCACGAAGAGAGTACATGTTCAGGTGTTTTGGTGCATGTGCGTATTGGCCTTTGAAGTATAAGCAATAAAGCCTTCAGTTGGGGTTAAATGTCAGTGGTTAGGGGTTGTGTTACCTGCAGCGAGCATGTTATCGGGTATGATATCAGCATTTCGTCTGATAGCAACATGTATGACAGTAGCATAAACGTATCTGATAGTTTAGGAACAATAATGATAATCATATTAGTAGTTGAAACGTAATGGTAGTAGTTGTAGTAGTAGTAGTAGTAGTAATAGTAGTAGTAGTAGTAGTAGTAGTAGTAGAAGTAGTAGTCGTAGGAGTAGTAGTAGTAGTTGTTGTTGTAGTAGTAGTAGTAATAGTGGTAGTAGTAGTAGTTTTAGTAGTAGTAATAGTCGAAGTAGTAGTAGTTGTAGTAGGAGTAGTAGTAAATATAATGGTGGAAGTAGATGCAATAGTAGAAGTAGTAGTAGGAGTAGTAGTAGTAGTAATGGTGGAAGTAGTTGTAATAGTAGAAGTAGTAGTAGTAGTAGTAGTAGTAGTAATGGTGATAGTAGTTGAAGTAGAAGTACTTGTAGTTGAAGTAGTAGTAGTAGTAATGGTGGTAGTAGTTGTAGTAGAAGTAGTAGTAGTTTTAGTAGTAGTTGTAGCAGTAGAAGTATTTGTAGTAGTAATAGTAGTAGAAGTTATAGCAGTAGTAGTAGTTGTAGTAGTAGTCGAAATAATAGTAGTTGGAGTAGTAGTAGTAGTAGTAGCAGTAGTAGTAGTAGTAATAGTAGTAGTAGTAGTAGTAGGAGTAGTAGTAGTATAAGCAGTAGTAGAAGTAGTAGTTGTAGTAAAAGAAGAAGAAGAAGTAGTAGTAGTAGAAGAAGAAGTAGTAGAAATAGTAACAGTTGAATAAATAGTAGTAGTAGTAGTAGTAGTAGTAGTAGTAGTAGTAAATGTCAAAATAAAGTCAAGTACTTGTGTTTATCACTATGGGTAACGATATTTACGCATGTAATTTAATAGAATAAAGTATCGTGGGGTTTATACTAGAAAGGTTAAATAAATTTGCAACAAATTGAGATGGTAGATATGCCTTGTCCTAGAAGTGTGTCTTACCGTAGATAAAGAATATCTATATATAATATAGTTATCATTATTAGTGTCTGACCGAATGTACATTTGATCTAATATACTTGCATAATTATGATACTACTTGATTGCGCATTGAAATACGATTTCTTTGAAAGACAACAACATAATTTTCATTTCGGCGAAACCTTTGTGTATTCAAGATTGGTGACACTAGGGTTATCGCATGATATGATAACATCACATCGACACCTATAATGATAACGTTTTACATTTAATGACTCACTTACCAATAACCTCCCTTTAGTGGCGGTAGGACAATTCTTCGTTAAGATCTTACTTAACATTACCTCCCTAAGTGATGGTAGGATAATTCTTCGTTAAGATCTTTCTAAACATTACCTCCCTTAGTAGTGGTAGGATATTTCTTAGTTAAGATCTTACTTAACATTACCTCCCTTAGTGACGGTAGGGTAATTCTTCAAAAATATCTTACTTAACATTACCTCCACGTAGTAAGCGCAGGACAATTATTATCTAAGATCTTACTAAGCAATAACATCCCCTTAGTGATGGTAGGACAATTCTCCGTTAAGATCTTACTTAACATTGCCTCCCTTAGTGACGGTAGGATAATTCTTCGTTGAGATCTTACTTAACAAAACCTCCCTTAGTGACGGTAGGATAATTTTTCGTTAAGATCTTACTTAACATTATCTCTCTTAGTGACGGTAGGATAATTCTTCGTTAAGATCTTACTTACCAATAACATCTCCTTAGTGATGGTAAGACAATTTTTTGTTAAGTTCTTACTTACCAATAACTTCCCCCTAGTGATGGTAGGACAATTCTTCGTTAAGATCTTACTTAACATTACCTTTCTTAGTGACGGTAGGACAATTCTTCGTTAAGATCATACTTAACATTACCTCCCGTTAATGTTCTGATTTTACATTCAAAATATTCTGAAAGATCATGGCCAACCCTTTGGCAAAATCTGAACGTTGAATTAAACACAATTAATATTTACTTTCTTAACGTCCGTTATACAGTTACAACCCTTTTTCCCACGGTAACATGATTCTTACGCTAAAAAAAACAAGGCCTATGTAATAAGGATTTGAAATAGTTTCAAAATGGTTCATAGTAGTTCTTGCTGCAGATGAGTAGAGCAAAAGTTGGTATAGCATATACTGCTATAAGACATCACCGGTGTCAAAAAGTGATTTTAATAGGATATCAACATATGCATGCATTTTTGAGCATTTGAGGGCTTCTTTTTTCAAAATATCTCAGGGTGTCAATGCACCCTCTTTTAAAAAAAACCAACGTGGTCAACCTACCAGTTATTGTGCAATTTTATGTGGGTTTACATTCCTGCTATGAAAAAAAAAATCAAAAAATTTCTATGTGACCTTTTTTTCCATAGAACAAAGAACAAAATTCAACTGTGTAGTTAGACCTTTATACATTTCCTATTTATTGCATCCCATAAAATATTGTGATTAATGGTGTTAAAATCTATGAATATACAATAACATCGATCTCTAGGTCTTGATAAATATTTCTCAGATATTGACATATATCATCTATGGCTGAGTATTCGAAAGTCCTCTAGAAATATAAGTATTCTGAATGTAGAGTACACGGCAAATGTACTGGTACGTAAAATGTTCAGTAAGTAAACATTAAAAAAGATAAAGAAACGCTAGGCGAATTTCAGAAACACATTATACAACTATTGTAACCGATATTTACAGTTTTAGAATATCTATGTTAAGGTATTTGAGTAATGACTGTGTTAACAATAATAATCATATTGACAAAATCATTATTGAAATACCTTTACATGCATATTCTGAAACTGTAATTAATGGGAAGGGCGGCTGTTGGTTGATTTTTCGTGTTTCATTATCTCCTCATGATCGAATTCAATAAAACCGTGTCTTTTGGGATAACCGATGTGCTCAAAACGAATATTTATAAGCGAGATCTCTATTTTCGCTATTATTCGCGAAGTTCACATTCCGAATGTTTAAAGAGATCTTTATCAGATAATTTTAATTTTCTCTTCGTGGTGTGGGGGAGGAGGGCTGTTAAAGACCATTTACCCAGTGTTGTTATTATTTTTATTTCTTGCAATCATGTAACTCATTTATATCACGTGAGAATAGAATATCGCATAAGCTGATGCTAGTGCTAGAGGTGAGGACGTGATGGGTGTTGTATGTTTCTTTACCGCTTATGAACAGATGCAATAAAACCAAGTCTGAATTTTTTAAAAATATTTTGAGTTGCATTCTATGATTTCAATGAATCCTCAATCAAATTAGATTTTTTTTCTGTTGTTTTTTTTCTTTTATCACGAATCTTTTTATATGAGTTGGTGATGATTTATTTAGCTAAAGTAATTTTCAGAGTGAACTCTTGTGTCATACATCTTGGAACATAAATAACCACCTTATTTTCTCTTTTGTTTTATTTGTTAGCAAAATATCATTAAATTAGCCATTTTTGGTGTGTAACAAGTTGGGTCAGAGAACAGCGCAACTTGACTGTTTTCGCCTTGTTTCAGAACCATATTTAATATCTATAACATGTTCATGTACCAAGAGAAAACAAATAAAAAATATTTCTTAAACAATCTTTAATATTAGTCAAATAATAGAAACCAATATATCGATGTGAAAGTAGGAATATGGTAGAGTATATTTTTATGAACACAAGTAACAATAGAGAACAGAGGAATATAAATGAATTGGTGAGAGGCGGTGATCGTTTGGTATAAGCAAGAAATTGAAACAAACAAGATATATCAAGCTGGACGGAATTAAAACAATTTTTATCCTAAAACAGTTTTGGGCTGAACACAAACAGAAGAAATGAATATAAGATGATAAATCAAATGATTGATTGGAAATATAAGAACAAATATCTTATTAAATAATCTAAAGCCCTAAAAGCAACATAAAAGCTGCAAGATTTCTTTGGGGCAGGTTTTACATAATTCAGTACATGATTCAAATCAGAGAACCTTTTAATCAAAATTCCACAGTCATCAATGCATTGTCTCTGTTATAATATTACATACTACTAGATTATTGTTTAAACATTTAATTGGCAAAGATATTTCCAAAAAGTGTTTGTTATATGAAATTAGGTCACAGGTCATTACAATCACATAATAATAATATAAAAAATGATTAAGCAGAAGACACAATCACCACAAAAGGAGATGTAGGATCCCAAGGATACAATTAATACATAAAAAAATACAATGAAATAAATAAAATAGGCGGCAATAGTGTAATGAGATGAACTTTAACCTTGATTTATAAGTGAACCTCGATCATAATGGCCAGACGCGGGCTGTCAATCCTCCAATCAGCGATCGGTATTGGTTTCTACAACGCCATTTTCCTTAGACAAGCAAAACGATGCCTAGTTAACACTTTAGTGTATTTACTAAAACAAAAAATGCCATGTGGCCAGTAGGCGGCGCACTAGTCTTTCCCACGTCAGGTCAGTTATATCAATGTCATGTTCAGTTCTCACTAAACTTCACCCATGAGGGTTAAAGGTCAAATGAAACTTCAGTGTTCACTTGATATAATCATGATATTTGACGGTCATAGGCGCGGCTAGACGGCCATAAAACGTCGCCAAATGCTTTATGTTTATAATAATCCTGATTCTTTGGAGTCATATGGTTCATTGACTGTTGCTCAAGAATAGAATGCAGCTTACGAGGAAGGCATGAGGGGTGTCACATATGTCTCATATCACCTCATAATCAGACTCAATAAAACCTAATTTGATCAAACTTGGATATGTTGTTTTTAACCAGCACACTTCTTTTCAGTTTGGGAACAACTGCAGTGGTGGTCTATGGGTAGAGCGTCCGCCGCGCATGCGAAAGTTCATGGGTCATACAAAAGACTTGAAAAATGGTACTAGAAGCTTTTTCGATTGGCGCTCAGCATTTAGAGGATAGTTCTAGCTTTGGTTTTCACCATCGGTTTTCTGGTATTTCGACTTTACTTCAGGTATAAACTATGCCACGGTGTCCCCAAACGGGACAGTGTAGTATCACCATTAGTACGTTTTAATTACATTACTATACATTCAATTCATAAAGCATTTAGTTTTTACTTCCTAATGTGAAAACAAAATGTTTATTCATATCAAGAATATATACTATTTTGTTTAATACATAAAGCTCATGAAAACTTTTTTAAATATTATTATATTCAGTGTTCGGTTTTCCTGCGTTGACTATTTGCATTTAAGTTATGAAACAGTAAACAATTACAGTTAATAAAAAGTATTTCGGATCTGGCCAGGTAATTTGGATATCACATTCTTCGTTAATGTTTATATCTTTAGACAGTTGATATATTAAATACTACCACAAATCTAGTCAAACTAACGGGGTTTTTACTTCCTTTTTTCAGATACTGTTTAAATCTACAGTCACTATGCTAATTTCTAATAACGCATTCTCTAACCAAGTGACTTGATCTTCTGGTGAACATATTAAATTTCTTCTCTCCAACCTTTTCTTGAGCGTTCAGGATGGCCGTTTCGTGTGGGACTCGTTTTGAATCCGGAATTACAAGTTTCCAAAGATCGCCTCCTTTAACATTGACCTTAAACTCGTCCTCCTGTACCCTTCGTCTGGTAATGAGTTTTGATATGCCCGATCCAGGCCATGCATAATGGATGCCTTTAAAGATATCTTGATGCCCACTAGTATCTGTCACGAGTACCGCGTGCCAATATCCTAAATATTTTACATTAACAAAATCTCCCGGTTTAAAATCCGACCAGGATCTCACCTCCTCCCATTTTTCATCTTCGTTAAGATCATCTAGATTCAATTGATTTTCGATTTTTTCAAACCAGTCACTTTGTTCTATTCGGTCTGAAGCCGCCATATGTTTACCCTGCAATTGATGAAATTCTTGTTGTACGAATAGATAACACTTGACATGGGTATGGGATCATGATAATAGAGAAATTACTTCTAACAGAATCGAAAAAATCATATGCAGAATTTTTGATTTTCTTTGATGAGGGAAAAATAAGTACTGATTAACACAATTTGCCTCTAATGCGCAAATACACAATCAAACTAAAAAACGTACCCACCACAAACACACACATAGACTAACGTATGCATAATCAGACTGCCTTCAAATTATATAAATCAAAATTATCCTAGAACCTGATCTCTCCCGAATCAGGTCTGTTAACCCCTAAAAAAAAAAGCAGGGAATTCCATGCCTATCCCACAATTCATAGCAATTTAACGCTTACTAAACTGTGACGTCATTCAAACTTTAAGTTGAAGCAACTGACCAATCAAGTTGGCTTTCCCAACACTTAGCGGAAGAGCTGGTCCATTATACAGATAAGTATGTATAACAGAAGGTCTCTATGTAACAAGTGTATTGTATTTTGATGTAACTAACGTGGGCCGGCAATTAAAATTGTCGATAATCCAAACAGCGATCGATATTGGTTGCTACTCTGCCATATTCTTTGGACTAGCTAAAAGAAAAAATAAACATAACATTTTTAAGAGTTTAACAGAACAGTCAGTAATTTTACTTTTTTAACACGATGGTGATATATTGTTATTAAGAAAAAAAAAAACAAGAAAATAAACGAGGTAAAAACAAAACTTTAATGTTTTGGAGACTAACCTATGTTATTTAGATATACGTACATTGTTTGTTTAACATAGGATGTGAGTTTGTATACAATGGTTCCCAGATGAGGCTAATTGTTACATAGTATTCTTGATAGAGAACCAAGAACATATATGAAATACACGCACGCGCGCACGTTAGCACGCAAGCACGGACAGACACAGACGATACACTCATGCACATAAACAATCATGTACGTACATACACACAAACACACAGACACACACATACACACGCGCACAACCCACAGACCGGCCCAAGCACGCCCCGCCTACATATACACACACGTGCGCACACCTCTAGTATCACAGTTCATTCTTTCTAATCGTTGATGTTTTTACACGCCATTGTGCACTTCGACAAAACATTACAAATGAATACACAACAAAAGAGGAAGTATAGATAACGACGTCCGTCAGGGCCATCATGGTGGTGTTTTTGCCAACATGTATACGCTATAACACGACACTACATTTGGCACGTGGTGATGACACAACACTACAATGACACGATAGTGATGAAACGACACTACAATGGGACGATGGTAATGACACGACACTACAATGGGAAGATGGTGATGACACGACACTACAATGACAAGATAGTGATGAAACGACACTACAATGGGACGATGGTGATGACACGACACTACAATGGGAAGATGGTGATGACACGACACTACAATGGGAAGATGGTGATGACACGACACTACAATGGGAAGATGGTGATGACGCGACACTACAATGGGAAGATGGTGATGACGCGACACTACAATGGGACGATGGTGATGACGCGACACTACAATGGGAAGATGGTGATGACGCGACACTACAATGGGAAGATGGTGATGACGCGACACTACAATGGGAAGATGGTGATGACGCGACACTACAATGGGAAGATGGTGATGACGCGACACTACAATGGGAAGATGGTGATGACACGACACTACAATGGGAAGATGGTGATGACACGACACTACAATGGGAAGATGGTGATGACACGACACTACAATGGGACGATGGTGATGACACGACACTACAATGGGAAGATGGTGATGACGCGACACTACAATGGGAAGATGGTGATGACGCGACACTACAATGGGAAGATGGTAATGACACGACACTACAATGGGAAGATGGTGATGACACGACACTACAATGGGAAGATGGTGATGACACGACACTACAATGGGAAGATGGTGATAACACGACACTACAATGGGACGATGGTGATGACGCGACACTACAATGGGACGATGGTGATGACACGACACTACAATGGGACGATGGTGATGACACGACACTACAATGGGACGATGGTGATGACACGACACTACAATGGGAAGATGGTGACGACACGACAGTACGACAACACGTTGGTGATGGAGGGATGATATTTGGTTTGTATCGCTCAAAACACATGATATTTTCTGAACTTGTCACAATGTGTATATCATGTATGCTTTAAAGGGAGAAGAACAGGAAAACACCCTATAAATGTTTGAAAAAAAATAGTTTAAAATGGATTAAAAGCATCTCATTATCATTAATAAATATAATTCTAGCCTATTACAGAACCTGTGAATCTCCCGATTCAGTTCTATTGACCACCAACGAAAAAGCAGGGAATTATATGCCTGTTCCTCAATTACTAAACTGTGACGTTATTCAAACTTTAAGTTGAAGCAACATACCAATCATCGAGCTCAAATCGGGCTTTCCCATATTGCTAATTAGAAGAGCTGGCTCCATACTACAGACTTATAAAAGTCTTATGATTTGGTATATCAAATATACTAAAATGTGACAAAATCGATATTTAAACTTGACTAATGAAAGTCTAATGATTTGGTATATCAAATATACCAAAATGTGACAAAATCGATATTTAAACTTGAAATTAAAATCCAATTCTAAAAATAGACAGCTCTCAAATATTGGTTGACGACCTGTGCATCGTCATTCGACCACTTTCGTGTCACAAAATATGTTTTAAGCGGAACTCTATTTTAGTCTAACCTAGGCGCGTAGCCCAAGTTAGGAAATTCCATTTCAATATTAATTTGACATGTTTAAACAGATATCTGTTTGGCAATACGGGGTCATATCAGTGAGTATATACAGGCATACTATATTGGAAAAATTATTTTTGGCCACTTTTAGAATTTTAAAAAATCTGATATATTCCCAATATATATACGCGTTTAATGTCAGTTCCATAGACATATTGTTATAAGTCTATACTTTTTATATGCAAATCGTAGATAATACAATGTTATAATTTACACTCTCGAATACAAACAATTTTATAAATTATATTCTAAAGCAAGTTACCGTGAATTCCAATGTCTTATGGTGACAATCGTTTTAGATGGCGGCTAAAATTTGTTGATATTTTGTCATGTTAAAATTAAGCGCATCGTATTTTAGTCCATTGCGACCGAGTACACGCACACAACTAATGTGTAACATGTAGAGTAATTTATTGTGGCTTACCAGGTAATATACATATACGACATATACTGTAAACATTGCGCAGATATGCCGATGATTAGATATTACATGTACGTCAAACAGATAATTGAGAGAGTCATTTTGCACTTAACAATTTACAATAAAATCTGTCTTAAGCAGCCAGTTAAGGGAATGAGTAAAAGTGACCATTTAACATATTGTTTCGTAATACAGGTTAATGAACTCTGAAAGCAAAGAAATGGGAAATAGTAAATGTGGTTGCTTACAACAAGTGGCTGCTTAATAGAGGGGCCGCTAACACAGGGGATTGATTTTGACTAGCTACAATTCGCTTCCTATTTATGTCATATTTATGTTATATTGAATGATTTATGATCTTGCAAAATGTTGTTTAATTAAAATCGCTTTACAGCCAAATAATTTATACACGGTACGGTGATATTAACAAATAATTATTTCACAATGGGATTTTCTTTAGGGGAGTGCTGCTGCCAGGCCCGTCCATCCCGATACGCACATACGCGCGTGCATATCATTTGAAATCAGGACATCGATTTTTAAAAAAAAATGAAAAAACTTAATATGTGCAATAAAAGATTAAGCTTTAGGGAAATAAGGGCCTTAGATGCCTATACAATATAGATCGCGATCGTTCATGTGTCTAAAGAACAATATGCACGAAACATGATGGACAAAGTCCAAGAGATCACTTTCGCGTTTAACTACTCGCCGAAACGGCTGCTACAATTTTAGAACAATCGTTATGGTGCATATTAAAAAGATAAAGAAACGCCGGTCGAATTTCAGAGCCACGTTATAAAACTGTTGTAAACGATATTTACATTAATGATTTTGTCAACACTAATAATCATATTGACAAAAGTATTATTGAAATACATTAACATGCATATTCTGAATCTGTAAATATCGGGAAGGGCGGCTGTTGGTTGTATTTCCGTGTCTCATTACCTCTCATGAACGAACTCAATAAAATCGTGTCTTTAGGGATAACCGATGTGTTCAAAACGAATATTGTAAAACCTTTTTATAAGCGAGATCTTTTTTTTTTTCGCTATTATTCGCGAGTTTTAAAATTCGCGAATTCAAATATTTGAATTTCAAATATTTCGATAAAATGACAATCAAGATCACTGTCCGAATGTATAAAGAAATCTTTATCACATCATTTTAATTTTCTCTTCGTGCTGTGGCGGAGGTTGGGGGGGGGGGCTGTAAAAGTCCATTTACTCAGTGTTCTTATCATTTTTGATTTGATGTAACTCATTTAGATTGCGTGAGAATAAAACACCACCTAAGCCGGTGCTAGTGCTAGAGGTGGGGACGTGATGGGTGTTGTGTGTTTATTTACCCTTTATGAACAGGTGCAATAAAACCAAGTTTGTATTTTTCACTTTTTTTTTTTTTGGTTGCGTTCTATGTAATCAAGGAGTCCTTAATCAAATAATATTTGTTTTCTTTTTTATTTCTTTTATCACGAATATTTTTATATGAGTTGGTGGTAATTTATTTAGCTAAAGTAATTTTCAGAGTGAACTTTGTGTCATACATCTTGGTACATTAATAACCATCTTATTTTCTCTTGTGTTTTATTTGTTAGCAAAATATCATTAAATTAGCCATTTTGGTGTGTTACAAGAGGGGTCAAAGAACAGAGCAACTCGATTGTTTTTGTCTTGTCACAGAGCTATATTCATTATATATAATATGTACATGTACCACAAAAACCAAATAGAAATATTTCTTAAACAATCTTTAATATCAGTCAAATAATAGAAACATATATCGTATGTGAAAGTAGGAATATGGTAGAGTATATTTTTATGAACACAAGTAACAATAGAGAACAGAGGAATATAAATTAGTTGTTGGGAGGGGTTGATCGTTTGATATAATGAAGAAAATAAGACAAACAAAATATATCAAGCTGGACATAATTCACACAAATTCATTACATGATACAAATCAGAGGACCCTTTTTCAGAATTACACAGTCATCAATGCAGTGTTTCCGTTATAATGTTGCATATTATTAGATTATTGTTTATACATTTAATTGGAAAAATATATTTCAAAAAAAGTGTTTGAAAAGAATTGATCCCCAGCTGCCAAATATTTCAAATTTGAGAGAGATGCTCTCTATACACATTGATTTGTGTTAATTTACCATCATCAGATCGTTGTAATTTGATAGTCTCCACTAACAAATATTTACTACACTGGCAGTAAATGTTAGGGGTTTAACTTGTAGCTTACATTTAAGTAGAGTTATTTGCTCATTTAGACTTTTCCCGCAGACAGTTGGCCTAGAATGCCTCACAGCAATTGGAATATCGCTCGGCCATTTCTGCCTATATTCGAACGAAGGCGGTAATGGCCGACGATGTTCTGATCGTGCCAAACAGTCTCATAACCTAACCCTCCAATTTTATGCAAGTAAAATATATATCAAAATAGATGGTTAAACCTTTTAAATGTCTAATATTTACTCGCATGTTTATTGTCTCAATTCTAATAAGATTTGTTATTGATAAGGTAATATATTCATTCACAATATCATAACGAATAACCGACCATTACATTAACAAAAAACTATAAAAATAATTAAGCAGAAGTCGTATTATTTAAAGGGCACAGTCACCACAAAAGGAGATGTAGGGTTCAAATGATACAACCAATACATAAAATAACCATACTAGTACAATAAACCAAAACAAAAGAGGCGACAATAGTGGTCACCGCCTTGGAAAGATCACTGGGGAGATGAACTTTAACCCTGATTTATAATGAACATAACATCGTTCTTTACGTTCACCAGCGATCGGTATTGGTTTTTAAGCACCATTTTCCTTAGACAAACAAAACGATGTCTAGTGATCACCACATTGTATTTACTTGGACAAACAATGTCACATGGCCAGTGGGCGGAGCGGTAGTCGTTCTCGCGTCAGGTCAATTGTTTCAAAGTGATAAAAATATCATTTTCAATGTATTGTATCATAAAATAAAAAATAAAATATTATTCATTTAACTTCACCCATGAGCATTATAAGTGAATTTAAAGTTCAGTGATAACTTGATGATATAATCATGATATTTCACAAACATACGTACTGCTAGGCGCCCATAAAACGTCGCCCACTGCTTAACGTTTTTATTAATCCTAATTGCTTGGAATCATATTACTAATTCACTGCTGGTCAAGAATAGTATGCCGCTTACGACAGTGCTAGAGGAGGACATCAGGGCTGTCACATATCACTTCGTAATCAGACTCAGTAAAACAAAATTTTATTAACTATGCCACGATGTCCCAAAAGCGGGACATTGTAGTATCACCATTAGTACGTTTTAATAACATTACTACACATTCAATTCATAAAGCATTTAGTTTTTACTTCCTAATATGAAAACAAAATGTTTATTCATATCAAGAATATATACTATTTCGTTTCATATTTTATATATTGAAAACTTATAATATAATATTCAGTGTTCGGTTTTCCTGCATTGACTCTTTGCATTATGAAAGAATTAACAATTACAGTAAATAAATAGTACTTCGGATCTTGCCAGGTAATTTGGATATCACATTTTTCGTTAAATGTTTATATCTTTAGACAGATGGTATATTAAATACGACCACAAATCTAGTCAAACTAACGGTGTTTTTTACTTCCTATTTCAGATACTGTTTATATCTTCAGTCACTATGCTGATTTCTAATAACGCATTCTCTAACCACGTGACTTGACCTTCTGGTGAACATATTAAATCTCTTCTCTCCAACCTTCTCTTGAGCGTACAGGATGGCCGTTTCATGTGGGACTCGTCTTGATTCAGGAATTACAACTTTCCAAAGATCGCCTCCTTCAACATTGACATGAAACTCGTCCTCCTGTACCCTTCGCCTGGTAATGAGTTTCGATAGGCCCGATCCAGGCCACGCATAATGGATGCCTTTAAAGACATCTTGATGCCCACTAGTATCTGTCACGAGTACCGCGTGCCAAAGTCCAAAATATTTTACATTTACAAAATCTCCCGCTTTAAAATCCAACCAGGATCTCACTTCCTCCCATTTTTCGTCCTCGTTAAGATCATCTGGGTTTGAACGATTTTCGATGTTTTCAAACCAGTCACTTCGTTTTATACGGTCTGAGGCCGCCATATTTTACCCTGCAATTGATGAAATGCTTGTTGTTGGAATAGATAACACTTGACATGGGTATGGGATCATGATAATAGAGAAATTACTTCTAATAGAAAAAAAATATATGCAGAATTTCGTATTTTTCTTAGATGAGAGAAAAATAAGTACTGATTGATACAAGTTGCCCCTTATACGCAAATACACAGTCAAACTAAAACACACACACACACACACACACACACACACACACACACACACACACACATAGACTAACGTATGCAAAAACAGACTGCCTCCCAATTATATAAATCAAAGTTATCCAAGAACATTATCTCTTCCAAATCAGGTATGTTAACCTCTAATGGAAAAGCAGGGAATTCCATGCCTGTCCTACAATTCATAGCAATTTAACGCTTACTAAACTGTGACGTCATTCAAACTTTCAGTTGAAACAACTGACCAATCAACATGCTCAATGTGACTTTCCCAACATTGCTATTTAACAGACCCAATCTGGAGAGCTGGGTCCGTTCTAAAGACTTAATCAAAGTGTGTGTATATGAGGAAAGGTCGCTATGTAGCACGTGTATTGTATTTTGATGTAACTAACGTGGGCTGTCAATCAAACAAGTCGATAATCCTAACAGCGATCGGTATTGGTTGCTACGCCACTATTTTTCTTTAAACAAGTTAACAGTAATATTAACATGAAATTCTTCAAGAGCTAAACAGAACAGTCAGAAATAATATTTTTTTGGCATGATGGTGATATACTTTTATTAAAAAAACAAACAAGAAAAAAATGAGTTAAACACAAAACTTGGAGACTGAACTATGAAATGTCTGTTACTAAGACATACGTAGATTGTTTGTTTAACATAAGAATTGAGTTTGTATACAATGGTTCCCAGATGTGGTGAATGGTTACATAGTATTCTTGATAGAGGATCATAAAAACACACGAAACACACGCACGCGAGCACGTTTACATGCAGACACGGACACAGACGATACACACATAAGTAGTAAGTATTGAGGTTAAAAAAAAAGCTATTTTCTTCCACATTTTTGGGGCAATGCCACATTTCGTGGGCAAACCAAATACGAAGAAAATCGTTAATCACCGAAGGCGAACGAACGCGGATATAGTAGTAGTTATCACAATCCGTATACTTCGTACAGGTAAATTAAGGTTTAAAAATTAGGACATAACACACTATTGGTTTTCATGTTTTATACGCGGACTGCGGTAAACGTACCTATTTATTTTGACAGTTATTTAAGAGATAGCGCAGTTTTGCGTTTATTTACGATGATGTTTATTAACAGACATCTTAATTATCAGTCTGCTTTTAGGTATATTTTCCCGCAATACTCATATACACATCAACAAGCGTGCACGTACCCACACAAACACGTAGACACACACGCACACACGCACGCACACACAGACCGGTACAAACACGCCCCGCCTACATATACACACACGTGCGCACACTTCTAGTATCACACTTCATTCTTTCTAATCGTTGATGTTTTTTTACATGTCAGCTGTGCACTGATGTTTATCACCACTTCGACAAAACTTTACAATTTAACACACAACAAAAGAAGAAGTATAGATAACGGAATCCGTCAGGGCCATCGTGGTGACTTGTTTGCCAACATGTATTCGCGATAACGCGACACTACATTTGGCACGTGGTGATGACACGACAGTACGATAACATGGCGTTCATGTAGCTATATCGCTCAAAACACATTGTATTTTCTGAACCTGCCACAATGTGTATATCATGAATGCTTTAAAGGGAGTAGATCAGGAAAACACCCTATAAATGTTTAAAAAAAATGTTATATTTAAAATGGATTAAAAGCATCTCATTATCGTAAATAAACATAAATCTAGCCTATCACAGAAACTGATATCTCCCGGATCAGTTTTGTTAACCACCAACGAAAAAGCAGGTAATTTTATGCCTGTTCCACAATAACTAAACTGTGACGTCATTTAAACTTTAAGTTGAAGCACCTAGCCAATCAACGTTCTCAAATGGGCTTTTCTACATTGCTATTTAACGGACCAAACTGGCAAAAATTCTAATTATTTGGTATACCAAAATGTGACAAAATTGATATTTAAATCGGAGTGGTAAATCTAAAACAACAATCCAATTCTAAAAATAGAGAGCACTCAAATATTGCTTGACGACTTATACATCGTCGTTCGGACACTTTCAAAGATGAAACAAGTTTTACTTCATTTTAACCTGTTTAACTGATCTCCGAAATTGAAATAAAATGAAATCACGTGACTCATTTAATACGTCACACAATATGTTTTTAAGCGGAACTCTTTTTTATTCTAACCTAGGCGCGTAACCCAAGTTAGGAAATTCATTTTCAATATATTATTTTGACATGTATACACAGATATCCGTTTGGCAATGCGGGGTCAGTAAGTATTTACAGTCATGTTGTATTGGGAAAAATGTTTTAAGCCAATTTTGGAATTTTGAAAAACCCTGATATATATTCCCAATATATATACGCGTTTAATGTCAGTACAATAGACATATTAATATAAGTATATACTACTTATATGCAAATCGTAGATTAAACAATTTAATAATGAACACTTTCGAATACAAACAATTTCATAAACAATGTTCTAAAGCAAATTACCGTGAATTCCAATGTCTTATGGTGACAATTGTTTCAGATGGCGACTAAAATGTGTTGATATTTTTTCATGTTGAGCGCATTGTATTCTAGTCCATTGCGACGGAGTCCATTGCGACACACACAATTTGTACTATTTCATTGTGGACTACCAGGATATATACGTGACATTAACCGTAAACTCTAAGCAGATATACTGATGGTTAGATAATACATTAAACAGATAATTAAGAGAGTTTACTTGCACTAAACAATTTACAGTCAATCTTGTCTAAAGACAGCTTATGGAAGGAGCAATAGGGGTCATTTAAAACAGGTTGTTGCTTAATACAGGTTAATTTGCTCTGAAAGCAAATAAATGGGAAATTGTGAATGTTGCTGCTTACGATAAGTGGCTGCTTAATAGAAAGGCCGCTTACACAGGGGATTGATTTGGTTATTGTCCATAATGTTTTACTTTCGGTCATGCATTAATCATTACACTCATTGGAACAGCTAACCGGACACTTTTGTATTTCCAATATATATGTCAATTTATTGAGTAGTTTATTTAAAAGGTGAATGCGCCATCAACAGTTTTATTTATTTTTTATTTTATATAGTCGAACTGTTCATTCTTATTCAAGTCCAAATTTCGAGGAAATTATCAGGTACGTAAAATGTCAGGTGGCGAGTTAGCTGTTCCGTTCAATATATATTGACTAGCTACAAACACATGCATGTAAATTATCAGGTACGTAAAACGTCAGGTGGCGGGTTAGCTGTTCCGTTCAATATATATCGACTAGCTACAAACACATGCATGTAAATTATTAGGTACGTAAAATGTCAGGTGGCGGGTTAGCTGTTCCGTTCAATATATCGACTAGCTACAAAAACATGCATGTAAAAATCAGGTACGTAAAATGTCAGGTGGCGGGTTAGCTGTTCCGTTCAATATATCGACTAGCTACAAACACATGCATGTAAATTTTCAGCTACGTAAAATGTCAGGTGGCGGGTAAGCTGATCCGTTCAATATATATCGACTAGCTACAAACACATGCATGTATATTTTTAGGTACGCAAAATGTCAGGTGGCGGGTTAGCTGTTCCGTTCAATATATCGACTAGCTAAAAATACATGCATGTAAAAAACCAGGTACGTAAAATGTCAGGTGGCGGGTTAGCTGTTCCATTCAATATATCGACTAGCTAAAAATACATGCATGTAAAAAACCAGGTAGGTAAAATGTCAGGTGGCGGGTTAGCTGTTCCGTTCAATATATATCGACTAGATACAAACACATGCATGTAAATTATTAGGTACGTAAAATGTCAGGTGGCGGGTTAGATGTTCCGTTCAATATATATCGACTAGCTACAAACACATGCATGTAAATTATCAGGTACGTAAAATGTCAGGTGGCAGGTTAGCTGTTCCGTTCAATATATATCGACAAGGTACAATTCGCTTCCTATTTATGTCGTGTTTATGTTACATCGAGTGATTTATGATCTTGCAAAATGTTGTTTAATTCAAATCATAATGACATTTTGCAGCAAAATAATTTTTACTAGGTCTTCACGAATAATTATATATTACATTTAAAATATCGGGAAAAAAGTTTAGGATTTAGGGTTGTTGCAAGGCCCGTCGATCCCGATACGCATATACGCACGTACGTAACATTTAAAATCAGTACAGCGATAAAAATTTAAGCTTAAGGGAAATTAGGACCTTAGATGCCTATACTAAATAGATCGCGGTCGTTCATGTGTCTAAAGAACAATATGCACGAAACATGATGGACAAACAGATCGATTTCGCTTTTAACTACTCGCCGAAACGGCTGCTACAATTTCAGAACAATCTTAATGGTGCAGAGACTGAAAGTTTTGACGAAATTGACAAACGTATTGCAGTCACTTTGTGCGGCTTGAACCAGAGCAGATTTCCTCATACATTTCTATCCGCTTTCAGAGTAGTGGCATCGGTCTTGGATGATACATTCCATCATGGGGATTCGAAAGCGGCAAACAATAGAGCTTTTATTTTGAAATTTGATTTCATCGTGACTTTAGTTACTGTTCAACATATGTTAGCGTTGTTGTTGCAACGTAAAACCTGCGACCTTGTCGAGACCGTAACAGAAGCCCATGCTCTATCTTATCAATTAATTGGTGAACGGAACGACCCGTTATTATGGTATGTACCCTATGACAAAGCCGTCTCCAAAAGCTTATGTTATATTATGGTAGTTAAGATTTTATAATGTATAAATATTCATGAATTGATTTAATATTTTAAGATAGAGTTGAGTTGGAGTTACGGAATTGTGTGCAGATTCATTAACATCAAAGGTTACAGTATACCAATGATGACAGGCAGCTGGAGATGGTATGTCAGACAAGATATAGCCTGAGGCTTTTCAGCAATTAAAAATGATAGGTCGTGTTGGGGATAAGATATGGGCGTGTTTAATATGGACTTAGTAATTAAAAAATTGACCAATAGCCAGGAAGTAATGAGTTGGCCAATCAGGAAAAAGGGCTCGAGGCCTTTTTTGGGAGTGTGGAAAACAGAATGAGATGGTCAGTGGGAGCAGGCCTTGCTTATAGTAACATGGCAGTTTTAGATAGACTTTCGTGAGTTTAAGATGTGGCTTAGAATTTAAGTGGAGTTAGAAACACTTATTGAGAAATATATGTTAAATGACTTTAAATGAAACCATCCTGTTTAAAGGTATGTTATGCCACAATGTTGATATCAAACTATCACGTCCCAATGTATGCGCTGAACGCGCACAACAAAGACCAAACGTACAAGATGAAACGACATCTGAGTATTGGAGAATCAACATGTATCTACCATTCTTGGACCATCTCAGAACAGAAATTGAATCAAGATTGCTGCAAGAGGGCGAACGTTTCAAAGCGCAGTTCCTGATTCCAAAACGTCCTACACAAATTACGTTATATATATGAATGCTCTATGTTTACAGGCCATATACATCTGCACACTATTTGAGAATATTTGACAAAACAATAATGGTAAAAATTCCACATGAAGTGTATCTAAGACTAGTATGTTCATTGTATTGTATTATAGTTATTAACAACGAGTATAACAAATTACTCGTTCCAATGAATGTGCACATTGTTTCAGTGTGTTTTCATTTTATAGCAATGGTCGATAACAAAGAGTAAAATAAATTGCTCCATTCTTAATAGCAGTAGTTACGAATTTAAATGCTAAGTACTGCTTGAGTAAGAACTCGTATATCAGTTAATTTATTTTGATTATTTTTATTACTAGGTATAAATTTATATATTTAAATGTTTTCTAAGCCATGCTAGTTTCCAAAGCATCTGCGGAAAAGTCGTTTAAAAACATGCGCAGGGTAAAGAGTAGTCTACCTAAGAAGTACCATGACAACAAAGAGATTGCCGAGTCAGGGAATTTTAAACAGTTATCGGGAGAAAGAACTTAACGCAGCAACAATAGTTGATACCTTTGCACAGAAAAAAGACAGATGCTATAAAATGTCGCCATTTGCAGTCTTTTTTATCAAAGTTTTCTGGGGATAGAGGGGGGAACCTCAAAAGCCCCCTGTCATAGTGGAGGGGGGACACCCCCTTCAAAGCCTCCCCTATTGTGCATATATTCATATTCATATATTTAAGGGAGAACGACGGTCCTGGTTGCTTATGTTGTTAAAAGTGTTATCCGGCCTATTTGCACTAAATATAAATATATTTCTATATATATTATTCATGTATTTATATATAATAAATGCAATAAAATAATAGTACACTTAGAAGTATACACATTTTTTTTTATCATTGGAACTGCAGCAAATTTATATAACGATTTCTGAGAATGGTTTCCATTCATGTGAGGAATTCTAAGTCTGTAGAACGAGTCCAGCTCTCCCAATTGGGTCCGTTAAATAGCAATGTTTATTGAGAAATATAACTGAAAGTTTGAATGACGTTGAAAAACACGTGATTTCATAAAAAATACTAACGGCCACTTTTTCTTCTCTATGCATGTCCGTGACCACAGTATGTATTTATTTACAATAACAAATGGCAAATAACAACTGACAATGACAACTGACAATAGCAACTTACAATGACAACTGACAATGACAACTGACAATGACAACTGACAATGACAACTGACAATTACAACTGACAATTACAACTGACAATTACAACTACCAATGCCAGCTGACAACGCCAGCTGACAATAACAACTGACAATGACAATTGACAACAACAACTGACAATAACAACTGACAATGACAACTGAAAACTGACAACTGACAATGACAACTGACAATGACAACTGACAAATATTTCGGCATCTCGCCCATAACTTATACGATGTAATCAATATTTTTTATGTATATCATACCTAATGGGTTTGGAAAATACTCAAGGTCTTGGTGATATAATCAATATAAAAACAAGTTTTTGCTGTTGTTTTTCGTTATTGTTTATTTTGCTTTTGTTTTTGTCTTTTGTGTATGTTGATTTTTTTCTTTTGTTTTGCATTTCGATGTCAACTCATTTTATAACAGTTGTAACTAGTCCGAGATCTTATGGTTATAAACAATAAGCATGTTATGTGTGGAGAATGGCTCTGGTGCTTTTTGACATATATTTGATACACATTTTGAACTTATCTTTTTTTAATAATATACTTTTCAATAAACTAAACCAAACATAGTAAAACAATAAATTACCGCTGAAAATTATATTCAGGCCCGGGCCTTTGCGCCTATCAGGCAGCTACGCTACTGGTTTATCTACTCGACACACTTGCTAAAGATATCATGTTACCATGTTTAGTGCATTTACGTATACGCAGTAAATGCACCACATTACAGTGGTTCGAATAAACACAACATAAACCGATAAATAAATAGTACTGTCACCAATTTATGATGAACGGTGTATACGAGATCTTGTTTCGGCCCATAAGATTTGAATTCTAAGCATTCCCCCAGCGGCACCGTGTCTACCGCTATACATTAAAATGTCGAAAGTTGCTCGTGTTTTGTGATTTGGGTAGACAAGTGGAAAGTATGGGTCATGCCTCCGGGTTAAATAGTTAAGCGTATGTCTCTTGTAATAGTTATTACAGTAATTTTCATGAAATAATATAGATATATAAATAAAAAATTGTATACATACCTTCGAAAATTTCTGAATTATGCTCCCATCAGTTTAATACCTCGTCTGTTTCTCTTAATCGTTTGATAACAAAAGTATGGACGTTTATCTTATTCTAAAAATAGATGGATTTACCAGTAAACGCTTGATAAACATATTAGGAACAACAAGCGCCTAGATAACCGACACTTTATTGATTATTATCAATATCATTAAAATCAGTTCAACTTTGAAGCTTCTCTATGCAAAGTAGATCTGACGGCGTCGCATAGAAGTTCAGCTTAGTTTGACTTTTTAGTCAGCCAATCAAAGCTTTGATTTAAAGGTTTTAAAAGCGAAAGTAGAAGTCCATTAAATCGAAGAAAAATCTATATTAATCTGGCATCCCAACATCATGTGCGATTATCATGCGTTTATAATTGTTACGACGAAAACATTATGTTTAATGTAAATGATTTTCAGAAATTATAGAAATCAGGAATTTATTTATTTATAAACCAACATAGGAAGATAATTATGGCCGGATCGACGCCCAGAAAACAGCACTTTGAAAGAATGTATCAATCAACGTAATGTAAATTTCATGAAACTGCGAATGTAACGATTAATCTGATTGGCTGAATTGTTATGATACCTGAAAGATCAATCTGAGGTGACCTTTAATGCAATGCTGGCATTTTATAGATAATCAACATTCCGAGCATTTCGACGAATAGCATGGAATAGTTGTCTAGGTGTAGTCGGAACAACATAACAAGTTTGTATTGAACAATCAACGTTTGTTTTGTCAGTGGTGCGTTAATTAATGAGAGAGAGAGAGAGAGAGAGAGAGAGAGAGAGAGAAGATTTCAAAGACAGTCAATATCGTTTTTAAACAGCAGCAAAACGATGTGTTATGCGGGATCTACAGAGATAGCTAAGATGAGTGACACGTCTAACGTCAGGGAACAAAATCAAAAGACGTCCAAATGAATAGCAATTTAAATGCAACTCAAAAGTGATGAAGCCAGGTCAAGGTTAAATTCCAGGCTAAACGAAAGATAAAGATATGCAATAGTTTAATGACACAACAAATTATGAGCAACTAGCATCAGTTAATGTCAATAAACCGGAAGAGGCTGAAAATATGTCTTCATATCTACTGAGTTCAAGCGAAACTAGTTCACCACAGAAATATTATTCTTCTTCAACGAATTCATATCATATTGCGACGAAACCCATTTTCGACACTCTCCAGTAGATCCAATACACGTGGCAATGTTTTTTACAGAACTACCGGACAGAAATAGTTATCTATCTTAACGGAGTGTGTAACCCCAAAACCAAAGGTCACAATAAATTGAAATTCCATAAAAACGCATTTTTGTGGACGGAAACTCATTATTAAGATGAATTTTAGAAAATTAATGACAAAACATATCTAATTATTGGATAACAGACTATCTAATGAGTTGCAGGGACATACCCATTTATTTTTTAATGTGTTTCAAAAATGCCTTACAAGGGATTGGAATAGCTTGATAGCACAATTTCATATTTATCCTATTAATGTAAAACAAGTGTGACTTTTCGAGCTGAGGGTGATGCGCTTTACAGTGATGTAACTTTTTAATTTATCATGTTATTGTTATGAATTGTTCATACAATACTAGTAATACAGGTTTTGAACACGAACCACTTCTAGTTAATATGTATGTCATTTCCAATTTTGAGAAATGTTAACAAGATGTCTGTAACCAATTAGAAATTTGGCTCAGTGTATATTACTATATACGGTACTATGTTAATAAGCTTTTTTTGTTATATCGTGAGTCTGTGCTATAATATTCGTAATTAAGCCAATATGCCTTCCCCGTTCAGCTATTCGTGGCTTTCTCCGTACAGCTACTCGTGGCTTTCTCCGTACAGCTACTCGTGGCCTTCTCAGTACAGCTTCTCGTGGCCTTCTCCGTACAGCTGCTCGTGGCTTTCTCCGTACAGCTGTTCGTGGCGTTCTCCGTACAGATACTCGTGGACTTCTCCGTACAGCTACTCGTGGCCTTCTCCGTACAGCTACTCGTGGCCTACTCCGTACAGCTACTCGTGGCCTTCTCCGTACAGCTACTCTAGGCTTTCTACGTACAGCTGCTCGTGGCTTTCTCCGTACAGCTACTCATGGCCTTCTACGTACAGCTACTCGTGGCTTTCTCCGTATAGATACTCGTGGCCTTCTCCGTACAGCTACGCGTGGCCTTCTCCGTACAGCTACTCGTGGCGTTCTCCGTACAGCTACTCGTGACCTTCTACGTACAGCTACTCGTGACCTTCTCCGTACAGCTATTCATGGCCTTCTCCGTACAGCTTCTCGTGAATGCGATATAATGCCAATATAATGGTGTATTTGTATGTGTTAAACAACATCAAAATCGCTATTTACATTCGGACGTCGGAAAGTAATACACGGATAAACATGAAATATTCAGGTGTGCCTGGTCACTATGTATGTCTATAATTATGGGTTTTTTTTCGAACAAAGAAGGATATAACAGCAAGTTCTATCGATTAATATATTGCAACTAATAATATGACAGTACCGTTGTGAAATATATCGTAACCAATCTAATTCCCCCACGTAAGTCTGTGGTAATTGACATTAGTAGAGACACAGACATCCCTATAAAGAAGCAAACACTTCCTCATTTGCTTAATAAGAACTGCTAACTGTCGGTGGTCTGATTATTAGTACTTCAGGTTGAAAAAAGGGTAGACATTTGATAAATATTGTGTATAAATATATAATGAAATTAATGCATCAGATACTGAAAACAAAACATGTCGAGGTCATTGCTGTTGATATTTGTCTTGATATAAGGTGTGTAGATTATATTGTCAATTTCACACAATACCACTTGTTTACTTTTAAATCGAATATCACTCTCAAATACATGTATGTTTTTGAAGCATTTCCATTTGTATAACGCAAATTTGTTTATATTTTATTTTTCTATATATCCCCTTGAGCCTAAATTACATCCTTGCAGTTACCTGACTTCCTTAATATTTCATGGACATCCACCAAACAAAGACGAACGCCGTCTCTATATAAAGACAAACCACCGGTTTTATGAAATGACCATGCAAAACATGTATATTTTTTTTTTAAAAAAATGCAACGATGTTTTTTGCTCAGATAAAGTCACGTGGGTTCGTCCATGTCCATGTATTTTTGTTATTTATCCAAATATACTCTTTTTTACCTATTATCTTAATATGTGTCCCATATTTTTGGTTCCGTAATACCAAGGGCTTATATAGAGAAGGTACAACTTATTGACATGTTAAGACCGCTCTCCACAAAATACGACCATTTCATTGGGCAAGCAAATTGTGTTTGAAATTGTTGAAGTATTTATGATCGCAAAAGGTGTATACTGCAACAAAAAATCAAGTAAAGGACTTGAAATTTAACTTCCAACTGCAATATTTTAAATTAAATATATGTTGTGTGTTTAAAACATTATCAAACATATAAGGCAACATATATTTACATTTTATGTAAAAGAAATCAGATGCCTGTGAAATTTGAATGATTAGTTTGCCAAATTATTAATTCTTCGCATGCTATTTATCAACTGCTCATCAAAACATGCATCTGTTGCAAATCTCATAAAGTAGGGAGGGGGTATTAACGTCTCACTACACCGTTACGCCCCTTTTTCTTAAGATTCTTACACTTAAAAAAAGGCCTATAATGGAATACATTATAATTAGTGATTTGCCAATGAAGTACTCTTTTCTTGACCTATTTTTTGTAAAAGGGGTTGTTCAGATTTGCTATATAAGTGATTCATATATCAACTTTAACTTAAAGTTGACTCCCGACTCTTCTAAATTTGAAAAAATGGCAAGGATTAATCCTCTCACAAAACATGTTTGAGAAAAAAAAGATATGACACCTGCAAAATAGTAAAAAAAAAACACATCATCTAGTTTCAGTTATAAATATTTATTACAAAACAAACACAATGAATAACCAAAACTAAAATTTAGTTAGAACATAAAATATGCAAACCCTATTTTGGCAGAGAAGAATTAATCCTTGTTATATGCGATTTGGAAGTATCTTTATTGATAAAACACAAGATATGCAAGCCCTTCTCTAGCATACAAGGATTAATCCTGCCGACTTTGAAATATCTAACTTGATGAAATACAAAAATATATGCAACGCTTTCTCTGGGAGCGAATGATTAATCATTGACAAAGAAGCTTAATGGTTAACACAAAATATAAAACTCTCACTCTGGCAGACAATGATTAATCATTGCATATAAGATTTGAAAGTGATAACATTAATAAAACACAAAATATGCAACCCCTTCTCTTGGAGAGAAGGTTTTATCCTTGTCATACCAATTTTGTAAGTATCTCTTTTGATAAAACACAATATATGCAACCCTTTCTCTTGCAGACAAGGAGTAATCCTTGCCATTTCAGATTTGATAGTAGCTGGATTGATACAACACAAAATGTGAAACACTTCTCTAGCAGAGAAGTATTAATCTTTGTCATCTCAATTGATAACACATAAAAAATGAAATCCCTGCTTTGGGATAGAAGGATTAATCCTTACCATAATAGCTTCATTGTTTAAACACAAAATATAAAACCCTACTCTGGCAGACAAGGATTAATCCTTGCCATATTAGATTTAGAAGTATCAAAATTGATAAAACACAAAATATGAAACCCCTACTCTGGCAGAGAAGGATTAATCCTCAACATATCTGATTTGAAAGCAGCTTAATTGATAAAACGCAAAATATGAATCCCCCTCTCTGACAGAGAAGATTTAAATCCCGCCATATCGGGTTTGAAAGTAGCTAAATTGATAAAATGCAAAATATGAAACCGCTTCTTTGGCAGAGAAGGATTAATCCTTTTCATATCAGATTTGAAAGTGGCTAAATAAAAATACACAAAATATGATACTCCTACTGTGGGAGAGGATTAATCCTTGACAAATCGAATTTGAAAGTTGTTAAATTGATAAAACACGATATATGAAGCCCTTACTATGGCAGTGAATGATTTAACTTTGCCGATTTGGAAATTACTTTATTGATTAAACACAAAATATGCTGCGCCTTTTCTGGCAGAGAAGGATTTATACTTGTTATACCAGATATGGGAGTATCTAAAATGATAAAACATAAAATATGCAACCTCTTCTCTGGCAAAGAAGGATTAATCCTTGCCATATCGGATTTAAAAGTAGCTAAATTGATAAAACATAAAATATGAAACATCTACTCTAGGATTAGTCTTTGCCGATTTTTTATTTGCAAATATTTAGACTGATAAGACATAAAATATGCAACCCTATACTCTTGCAGAAAGGGTGGATTAATCTTTGCCAAGTTACACGTCTTACTATCATTTTTTTCAAAAACAGAACAGCGAACAGGGAAGGTCGATCCTTACCCAGTTGCAAGCCTTAATATCAAAACTTATAGTAAAATTTCATTAAAAATCCAATAAGGCATGCAACCCTAACTTGAGATAAGAAGATAATCTTTATCTAATTTCAGGTCTGACTATATAAAAATATTTACAAATACACTTTAATAAAAACACGAATTACACAACCACTACTTGAGAGAATAAAATGATTATAAATTGTTTCCCAGCGCTTCATAGAAAAAGCTTTAAGTTTACAATGACTTTGGTTGTTTTTGGTCCAATCCAAAGGCCACACGAGGGTTGGGACAATGAAGTTCACAATTTTGATTTGCATTTAACTACTAAAGCTACATACACAATTAGGCTAACGGTTTTTGAGAATAAGTAAAAATGTGAAGTGGTGGTCACAAAAGATTACATGACTCTTTGCCTCAGGTGACCTAAGAATCATGTCGTTTTAATTATATGACATTGTCTCATTATCAACATATTTAGTTGATGTAAACAGTATCAACGTTGTATATATACTCATTTATGATTTGTGTTTTGCATTTTGTACATGTAGCACTTTAATAAACAATAAAATCACACATACCGTTCTTTTGCAGATACATATTTTATTGATATATAACTATTAATGACAACTACTTTCGTAAATTGGAATAAAACAGCTTTTATCATGTAATTTACGTCACGGGAGTGTTATAAGCCTATGATATAATTATTATTCTAACCTGGTTTAATATCGCTATCGAATCATTGCACGACGTTTTCCGTAAAACCCGACTCTCGTACGTAAAATACCGAATTACTTTCCAACTTGCTCAAAGTATCATTGTAAATTGGCCTTATTTTTAGACGTTTCGTTATACAATGCGTGACGAAAACTAACATGTTCGATATGTTCTCAATCCGTGTAGAGGTGATCTGAAAAAAGATGTTTGTACAATTTAACTGTGCTATTAGATAAAAATATATTCTATTTTTACTCAAGTTGAAACTAGGTTATCAAACTCGTTATTAAAATTGATATGATGCTCGATATAGCCTCGCATAATATATAGTTTGCCAACTTGTTTTACAAATTAAGAAATGCGTAGCCCTTATGTAAGCTCCTTATCAATACAGTAGTAAGTTGTAGAAGTGTCAAATAAAATTGTTATGGAGACTGTTAGAAACATTAATGGCAATATGATCTTCATGGAAATGAAGGGGAAGAAAGTATATAACGAATCCCACATAATTCTTTAAAGCAAGTGCTTATTCTTTAAAAGATGTTAAGATTTTAAAATGTGCATTTATGAATATTCTTCATGCTATATAATTTATATACTTGTATTCCCTCCATCCCGATTCCAATTGAGTAAGTTGGCGTTATAACGCTATGACCCTATTTACATGTATTTACGTTTATTCTCAATGAATAAAAACAGTAATATAACAATCGGTAACTATTGCAACCGTTTACTGCATAACAGTGATGTATCTTGTTATTCCTAAAGTATTATATCTTGTCAAAAAATTAATAACGATTGTTTACCCATTTAAAATAAATACTAAGATACTGTGCCCAGCTAGGTCTAATTTAAAATGTCGTTATTTATTGCAAGATGCTAGGACGATACGATTGTAAAAGGTACGGGCATGTGAACGGTAAAGTAGTGCTGATATTGCCAAATGTGGGCGTTTCATATTAGATTCCTAACATTAAGCAATGACTATACACAGACCTTAATTTTTTATATATCGTGTGAAGAATTCATAACATTATGTAAATCTTAACAAATAGTAATAGTAACATTCCGTAACAAGACTTCTGAAATAAAAGTTCACAAAACACTTAATGACACATATGTATTTAATAGTTGATATCATCACCGTTATCCCTGATAAAATAAACATATCTGTAAAATGAAGGCATGTGGACATATTTCCATTTATTTATTATACACTCCTAGATAATGTGCTTGACGCATCTCTGACGTTAGCTGATGATATTAAAAAAACTACTTAACATTTTCGGCGGAAACGATGCATGCATAACTAGTTATATTCCTTATTACTAAATCACATTTGCACATTTTTTTCAGAGACATGCGCGATTTATATGTACCATCAACATGTATCGATACATGCATCAGAGTTCCTTGTTTTATGACGTTTTGTAGTTCATTTGGTAAATATAATATTGTTTCCCCTCAACTACGTGCATGCTGTTCAATTGCATGGCTTAACTACTAACATCCGTTGAAGTTAACAACGTTGTGGGTTAAAAGATTGCTACTAAGATATGAAAAGCGGCGTTTGTTTTAACTAATTACTAATAACTATAAGTATTTATAACTATCCAATCAAAACAAAAGTTTAAAGGAAGTTTCAATCGTTCCATTTATATAGATTATATTCGATGACATATTTTAAAACACACACACGCGCGCGCATGCATACACGCACGCACGCACGCTCACACAAACACTTTAACAGTAAAAATGCAAACACTGCATGTATTGTCTAGTGCAGAAATGATAATACAAACATACATACAAGTAATAACAGGAATAACCGCCTTGCAATACTTAATGGCAAACCCGCAAACTGGGACCTTAAACCTGGCTTAACGATGTACCTCCCACCATGTATATGATCAGCCTTATCAACAGGAATGAAGAGGTAATAGGCAATACATTTTGTAATCTCTCCTTACCCTTAGTATTTGGTAAACTGAATTCATACAAATATCTTCAAACAAAGATAATAATTATAAACTTATTTTGTTATTTTCAATAGTGACCTATATTGAATACAGGTCGCAATTTATATACTAAATCTCTTTCAGGCAAATATTAAACCAGAAATGGTTAATTTAAGTAAATTTATTTTTGAAGCCTTTGCAATAAGACGTTCCATATAAAAAAAACGGACATATGTGTTCATCAACAATGAATATATGTTAACTTTGGAATAAATCATTGCTCTATTTGAGTATAAATAAACAATAATCTAATTAATATAATTGTAAATACGTATGGTGTGGCGTGCTCGTCTATTGTATGTGTTTAGCCACATGTGCGTATGAGAATGAATATGTGAATTAGTGTTACTAGACATGTAATGTTTTGATGTGTTTAATTATTCACATGTTATTAGAACATTATAATTAGAAACAGTGCACCGTTTTATGAATAAAATAGCTTCTCATTTTACTGATCATTTTAGAATCAATGTATTTTATTGTTGTATATAGACGTTTTCATTAAAACGTAGCGGACACATCACTACAACGCTGATATCACCTTTGGAAGACAATAAACACGTTTCAAGGTGAAACATATTGATTATTGGCAGTTGATTATTTATTTCGTTTCACTGATAACACTTAAATACTTGTACAGTCTACCATATGCAGAAGTCACTGTAACCACTGAGTACATTGAGTGTTTTGCAAATATTTTTAACATGTTGATCTAAATTATTTTATTTATATACGTTTTTATTGACAACTATATAATATAATATTATAATATTTGTCCCGCTTTGAACAGTGTTTCAAGTAGATATGAACATTAACGGTTCATTTAAGGGGTACATTTAGTTTGGTTCAGATTTCATCGTTTGGAAAAATGGGGTGTTTTTTCACATGGGTTGATGTAAATTTATGATTTTAGTGAGAGTATATAGAGTGTTAATTGGGCGTGAAATAGATTTCGTCAATTTATGTTACCATTGGTATGAAAGAAGTCTGATTATACGATATAACAACTAATTGTTAGAACAGTAACAAGAAAGTAAACATGGGCGCATAGAAGCGGATGTCAGAACAGTGGCCGCTCTTGCTAGTGGTTGCTGTTTCGAATCAAAGCTCGAACCGATAGCTCTAAACAAAGTAACACTCAGTACTGATTCTTCCCAGATTTTTTATACAATATTTTTTTTTGCATTTTTATTTATTGTTGTTAAAAGAATTAAAAAGCGTGTACGTGACATGAGTTCAAAATATCGTAATTTAGGTAAACATTATGTGAAAGGTTCCCAATTTAAACCACAAACGCTGTTTACCCAATAACGTGTGAGTTGACTATTGATTAACTGTCCCATATCTTACCTGTACGTCTGATAAATATGTTCATTCGCGGTCGGGGGTCATTATTACTTAAAATACAAGATAAATAAAGATAGAACAAGCAGGTATGATATACTTTAAAGTATGTATATTTTGTTTCAAATCATTTATTGTGAAACCTGCAGTTTTAATATGTAAAATCGTAAAGGTAAATAGTAATCAATAAATTTATAACCTGCCTTTCTCTAAAGTGTTTGTTGAAATACTGAATCATCATATTCCCCCCACCCCACCCCCATGAAAATTTCAAATGAATTAGAATACATCCTGAAAAAAAATACAAGGCTGATATTTTACCGAGCAGAGTTTTAATAACATTTAGATAAGTTAACATTTTTATTCTCAAGTGTGTGAATAAACGGTGCAAAGAATGACATTTACGTTAGCAAGCAAGCGTAATTTTATATTTTAATATCAATTGCGGAATTTATCATTTTTAAAACGTTTAATGTTTACACAAAATGTTTTAATAGTTGATATTATTAAGTCGACCTGATAACTGACCTATTTGACAGATGACCTTGAACTAATTGAGCTATGACCCTGACCTATTTGACAGATGAGCGCTCAATATGAGTTTGAACCGACAAGGCTCAACGTTGTAATTCACACATCGTCTCAATATTGCAGGCATTTGTATCAAGCTATTTAAGAATTCATTAAGTGGCAGTTTTATCTATTTAAACCCTTTCACCGCAGTACCTGCTTAACAAAAAACGGGATGGAGATATAATTAGACAAATAATATTTCAGCTTTTTGATCAGTTGAACAGTACAATAACATAACGCCAAACATGTCAGTGTTGAAATGACGTCGGTAAAACAAGTCATAAAAAGAATAAGGGAAAGTCTGCGTGAAGACTCGAACAAAACAAAACGAGCATTTGCAATTGGGTATCAATTCCGAGTAACTAAGTATAAATAAATGAGAGGTTTTACACCGAACTGGAAAAAAATATATTACAGAAATAAGTTATATAAATAGTGTGAAGCAGGGCGGTAGTGTAATGGTCTTTAAAAAACTTCCTAAATTGGAATGACACGGATTACTCCTCTTCTGGAGAAGGGTTTCACATTTTGTGTTGTATCAATCCAGCTACTATCAAATCTTGAAATGGCAAGGATTAATTCTTGCCTGTCGGAGAAGGGGTTGTATATATTGTGTTTTATCAATAGAGATACTTACAAAATTGGTATGACAAGGATAAAACCTTCTCTCTTAGAGAAGGGGTTGCATATTTTGTGTTTTATTAATTTTGTCATTTTCAAATCTGATATGGTTACGATAAATCATTGCTTGCCAGAGAAGAAGTTTAATATTTTCTGTTAACAATAAGGTTTCTATGGCAAGGATTAATCCTTCGCTCCCAGAGAAGGCGTTGCACATTTTGTATTTCATCAAGTTAGATATTTCAAAGTCGGCAAGAATTAATTAAAATGGACAACCTACCAGTTATTGTGCATTGTTTGTGGGTATACATTTCTGCTATGAAAAAAAAAATTTAAAAAAATTCTATGTGGAATACTTTTTTAGCATTGAAATCCTCGACCTTATTTTACATACAAAAAGAACAAAATTCAACTGTGTATTGAAACCTATTACTAGTGATATCTAATTGCAGTATATGCTATGCAATCCTTTGCTTTATTCATCTGCAGAAAGAAAACACAGCACCGATGAACCAAATATTTAAAACCAAATTACATTGGACTTTTTTTTAAGTGCAAGAATCTTGCTTGAGAAATGTTTGACTGCACAATATAATTGTACCATAGGTAAACAAGTTTAAAAATCGGCCTTCTATAGACCATATAGCAATACGTGAACCGGGAGTCTTCCAACGTTTCGAAATGACTCTTCACTCGAAATTATTTAACAACTGTTTTCCATGAATAAGACTTAGATCTAGAACTTCACAAACAGAATGAATGAATGAATAGGGTTTTACGGCGTACCAACACATTATAGGTTATTCGACGCCAACAGGAAGGAAGATTCCAGGTTCACTCTACATGTACAAAAACAACAAATAAACATACAGATTAAAAAAAATACATCAACAAATGAATATGCAGAATGAACCTAGAACCTTGATACCTGCAGAACTGCAGAGTTTCAGCAAATTCTATTGTATTACTCAATTTGTCGCTTCTTACGACATGCATAAGCCACAGTGATCCTATTCTTGCCATCACTCATGGCTCCCTGGAACCACACAGGGGTTGATAATTTAACCACCATAGTGAACATGACAAAAAATGATAAAATGAACATGACACCCATTCGGAGGATTCCTACCCCTCTGCAGAGATCAACAGTGATTCTATTCTTAGCCGGAACCACACGGGCTTTCACAAACAGGGTTTTCATAAAACTAAGATAGACAAATTGAACTGGGTTCTCTCGCTATATACTTTATTACCATTATCTTTGTTAGTGTTATAAGCAGTACAAATGCATCATTAATGGCAGCAGTGTCATGGAATTATTACTTAATTATGAAAAACATAGATCTACTTAATATACTTAAACATTATCGGTAATCTTACAATTTAAGTGATATAATAAAAGTATACTAAAAAGCAACAAAACATTTTTTTACATATATATTTCTCCTAGTTTATACTCATCTGATGGCGGCACCCATAATTTTAATAATATGACGTCATTGTTTAGCTAAAGCAAAATTTGTACTTATATTATTACATTGTTTATACCAAAAAAAACCGTCATAATTCTTGTCATTTGACATCAAAATCAGGACTATATGACATCTGTCTGATGTTAGGTTTTTAAATTTAGCTGTTCTTCAATGAATGATGAAATAAGGTGAATAAACAGATCAAAATTGCAACGACTTCAGTTGAAGTTTGTTCTTTATTCTAAATAAAATAAGTTCTAAGATTTCCATGATAAAATAGTTCACATATATTTTTTTACTATTTCGTCCATAGCAGGAATTAATCAACACGTGTAAATGCACACTAACTACACGTTGAATAGCTTGGTTTGTGTTAAGGCACCCTTAAGTCTTTTTAAAAAGAAGTCCTCAAATGCTCATAAAACACGCATCTGTTACAAATGTCATAAAGTAGGGAGGTTAACACCAGTGATGTCTCATTGTAGTATATGCTACGCGAGCCTTTGCTTTACACATCTGCAACAAGAAATCACAGATCCTATGACCCATTTGAAAATATTTCAAACTAATTTACGAAGGACTTTTTTAAGTTCAAGAATCATGTTACGGCGAGAAAAAATGATGCACACTGTGTAGTGAGACTTGATAGCAAACAGGTCAAAAATGAACAACTGATTAAAAATATCATTTGTGTCAATCTCTAAATATTTATATGACATTGTGTCTCATTATCATTCGTCTCTCACCACTGATTCAAGTGGGAAAGTTATCAGTTTCTTGCAGAGATGGGGTGTGCTCGAGTACTGGTTAATCCCAGGAAACAGTGGTTAGGTTAACTGATCGTCTGTTAGCCCTCGATGGCATAAAAATGACGCTAAATATTCAATCAATCAATCAATCTAAATATTCAAGTTCACCTTTGACAGAAATATATGACGTTATGATAAAATCTGATAAGATTTTCAAAACCAGCTGTTCTGTGATGAATGAAAATCTAACAAAGCACATGTATAAATTGGACATAAGTGTAAGTGAACAGCCGGTAAATGAAATGCAATGCCTTTGTGTTGATCATGGAATAATCGAGTTCGCATTAACGAAATAATGCGTTATTGCATTTGAAGATAGATACATATAGATCTAGTTAAATGACAAACATCAAATTAATACAAATATAGTCAAACCTGTCTTAAGCAGTCAGTTAATGGAATGAGCAAAAGTGGTATCTTAAGACATAGTGTTGCTTATTACTGGCAAACCTGTGTAAGTGATCACCTCCATTTAGCAGCAACTAGTCTTAAGAAGTCACTTTGGTATATCCCATTTTTTGCTTTCAGTGCAAACTCACTTGTATTAAGCAACAACCTGTCTTAAAAATTCACTTTTACTCATTCCCTTGACTGCCTGCTTTAGACATGTTTGACTGTACATTATAATTATACCATAGGTTAACAAGTTTAATAATCGGCCTTCTCTAGACCATATAGCAATACGTGAACCAGGAGTCTTCCAACGTTCGAATGACTCTTCACTCGAAATTATTTAACAACTGTTTTCCATGAATTAGACTTAGATCAAGAACTAATTCTTCACAAACAAGGTTTTCATAAAACTAAGATAGACAGCTTGAACTGGATTCTCTCGTTATATACTTTATTACCATTATCTTTGTTAGTGTTATTAGTAGTACAAATGCATTATTAATCGCAGCAGTGTTATGGAATTATTGCTTAATTATGAAAAACATAGATCTACTTAACATACTTAAACATTATCGGTAATCTTACACTTTAAGTAATAAAACACAATTATATAAAACAAAGTAACAAAACACAATTATACACGACAAAATCGTTATGGGGAAAAATCGGAATATAACATAACAAATCACACTGTCGATATCGGTATAACGACAATTATATCGGTACAGAACATCGCGCCAGTATTGGTACTTATAATAAACATAGTACAACACAATGGAAGTAGTATTATAGATATCGGCGATATAGGTGATGCCTCTTTAGGTCTCACTACACAGTTGAATTTTGTTCTTTGTTCTATATAAAATAAGGTCTAGGATTTCACTGGTAAAAAAAAAGAATTCCACATAGAATTTTTTAAAGTATTTTTTTTTCATAGCAGGAATGTATACACATAAAAATGCACAATAACTGGTACGTTGTCCACGTTGGTATTTTTTTAAAGAGGTGCAGTGACACCCAGTTTTTTTGAAAAAAGAAGTCCTCAGATGCTGATAAATACATGCATAATTATGTTGGAATCCTATAAAAGTCACATTTTAACACCAGTGATGTCTTATTGCAGTATATGCTATTCAAACTTTTGCTCTACTCATCTGCAGCAATAAAATCACAGCCACTATGAACCATTTTGAAAATATTCATAACCAAAGTACATAGGCCAATTTTTTTAAGAGTAAGAATCTTGCCACCGTGGGGGAAAAAGGGGTGTAACTGTGTAGTGAGACGTTAAATGCTCTCGCTCTGATCATTTGATGCTCATGTTTTCACTGTTGTAATATTTGTGCCAATTAAAACATGTGTTTGTTTGATATAAAAAAGTACAATATAACCTGATGATTGTTTCTGTTTGCTACATATACAATCAAACCTGTATTAGCGGTCATCTCAATTACGCAGCCATCGGTCTTAAGCAGCCACATTTATTATTTCCATTTTATATGCTTTAAGAGCAAAGTAACCTGCAATAAACAACAACCTGTCTTAAAAGGTAACCACTTTTGCTGCTCCTTCCCTTGACTGGCTGCTTAAGACAGGCTCGACAGTATATGTTTCCTACCATACCCTCCAAGTCCTTGCCCAAAGGTAACATAAGGGCGTATGTAATTACTTGGCACAAATGCTCAAAGTTATGAAGCAGGCACTTTTTGTGATAGACGAACGGAGGGAATTCTAAATCTATTTATAGCCCCATAAATCAATGGTTTTAGAAAGTTTCCTTCTATTCCTAACCCTAACCCCTATCCCCTTAACACCATATATTGGCCCGGACGGACAGACGGATGTGCTGACGGACAGACGAAAAAGCACAAGGATGAAATACATAATTAGAATTACCCATCACGAGACTTTAAGCCCCCATATTAAACTCTCATATCTTATTAAAATCCACTTTATTTCTACTGAAAAACGTATATGCCCATTTAGATTTTGTGATGCGCACCTAAGCACGCACCCTCTAAACCGAAATACTGGATCCGCCACTGTAAGTGATAACACCATAATTAAGATCAAAAGAAACCACACTTTAGCTGTTGATATATTCACCATTTTTAAGAGATTACGCCTCACGTCTTTATTTACAAAATGGACAGACGTTTACCCTGCTATCCCGGTTGATACACATACTCGAACACATGAGATCCGCTATGCTTTACTCACTCGAAAATGAATATATTAACCCTTTGCTCCATAGATACGCGTTTTCCTCAAACAATCACAGAAGACCTTTGAAAATAGTGCAGGAACAGTACAGATTGCTCGTGGCGAGCAATCTGAACACTTCCTGCACTGTTTTCCACTCTGTCGTGTAATAAAACATAGTTCACCAAATAATTCAAAAGCCTTCTATATTAGAGGTGTCCAAAGGCGTCTATATTAGTGGTGTCCAAAGGCGTCTATATGAAGTAAAGGGTTAAAGTATCTCTATATAATCTATAACATATATATATTTATACTGAACAGAACAGCTAACCCGCCACGTTTGTATTTCCAATTCTTTCGTCAGTATATGGAGTGGCATTAAAATGTCGTATATGACATTTACAGACAATTATGTACATTTACATCGCCTAAATTAATGTTCTTTTTTATTCAGGTCCAAATTATAAGGAAATTGCTTCAATACTTTTTGAGAAAATACATAAAATGTCATGTACGTAAAATCCGGTGGCGGGTTAGCTGTTCCGTACAAACAAGTTAGCATCAACTTTATGAGTCCTGTTCATGTAGACAGATGTCTGTACATCGTTAAAAACTTCAATTGCTGTTTCATTATAAGAAAATGAAAATAAAAATATAAAGAGCAAAATAAAATGTCGATTAAAAGACAGCCAAAACAATACGAGTAGGACCTTTTTGCATGTGCAGGTAGGAAAAAGGCAACTAATTTTTTTTTATTTAAGGTCACCAAATGTTTTATTTCATGATACATTCTCGCACGATGTGATTTGATCGCCTTGTAAACATGTTGAACCGTTTCTCTCCAATCAATTTTCTTGCACGAGTAACGGCTTCCTCTGGTCCAACCCTTAGATGTTTTGGAATTATTACTTCGTACAAGTCGCCATTGTTGATATCAATCTGCAATATAGCATAAAGAGTACAACATAAAATTGTCTTAAGAGAACCGGGACCGGTGAACGTGACACCGTTTACCTCAGTCGGTATCGCGGCTGTCTTTCAATGCAGGGGTCGTGAATTCGAATCCTCGCTCAGCCGCAGTCACCTTGGTGATTGATATATGGCATTGCGTCTCATTGTCATTTGTCTCCAACAGCTGATTCTGGTGGGAAACTTAGCATTTACTTGCATAGATAGGGTGAGTACTGGTTAACCTTCCAGGATCTCAGGAAACAGTGTTTATGTTTACTAATTGTCTGTTAGCCAACGATGGCATAAATGACGCTAAATATTCAAACAGTCATTCGTATTAAGGGTTTATATAATAGTTCAATCTGCGTTTTTAAAACAAATTAAAAGTAATTAAAAAACTGATTGAGTTTTGCGATTGCGAGACATAGATTAGATACAAGAGATATAGAGTGAAAACATGATTGAATGAAATACGATGGATGGGTTTACGGCACATTATAATAAAATGGTCCATAATGCCTAAAACAGGAGTTCAATGAGCAGAATAGAAAAAAGAACTTAGGTAAGAATACAAAAAATAAAAGAAGAGAGACAAGTATAACAAAATAATAAGAAGAATATGAAAAGTGAAAGATCGGAAAAGTAAAGTATGACAAATTACCTCAATTTCTTCTTCTTTAACCGTACGAGTACTGGAAAGTTTCTGAAATCCTTTTCCCGGCCAGGTGTAATGGATACCTTTCAACATCCGCCTGCCTGGAAATGCGCCGGTAACCAGCATTGCATGCCAGAGGCCCATATACTTAAAGTACACAAATGATCCAATGTCCACTTCATTCCATCGTTTAATCAATCGCTTGTATTCCTCGTTTTTCTGACGTTTTTTCCATTTTCCTCCTTCGGGATCATCTAGCGGTATATCAAACAAACCGTCACCATCCTGAAGAAAACAAAACAATGAGCTTCAAATATATTTAACATTTTTTTGCTTTTTGTTTGTTGTATGTTTTGCTGTTTGTTTGTTTTTTAATTTATTCATTTTACTTCTATTGTTATAACAACTTAGACTATGGCGGGTCCCATTAGCTCAATCGGTAACGCGTCTGACTTTCAACCCAGGGGTCGTGAGCTCGAATCCCCGCCCGGCAACAATCTCCGTGATGACTGATATACGACATTGTGTCTCATAATCATTTGTCTCTCACCGCTGATTCAAGTTAGACAGTTTTCAGTTACTTGCGGTATGGGGTGTGCTCGAGTACTGGTTAACCTTTCAGGATCCCAGGCAACAGTGGTTAGGTTTACTGATCGTCTGTTAGCTCTCGATGGCATAAAAAATGACGCTCAATATTCAATCACGGTCGATTTTTTTTCATGGGTAGAACCAGAAGTAAGCATATGCAGATACCGTTTCTTGCTCAAGGACACCACGCATTGCCGTGAAAGAGAACAGAACCCTTCGATATTGGTTGATGTCCCGAGAAAACCAACCCGTCTTACAATATAAGAACGAATGTACGTTAATATTGCCTTACTTCAATACAACACATACTGTTAAGGTTTTAAACAAGCTTAAACTTCGGGACACAGACCACCATCTTGCGTTTGTCCTGTTAGATGAGCCAGCACTTAAAACTGATTCAACATTTAGATATGATAAAGTTAAGATTTAGTGTTATAATAGTGACCGAGGTAATCTCCCATTTTACGTCTGTAGAAATAAGTGATATATAAGACACACTTAAAGGTTATTATTACGATCAAATTAAAACATTATGAACTGAAGGAAACTTCAACAAGTTGAAGGAAAAAAGAAGTACAGGTAGAAATAGAAATAATTGATGTAGTCGCTTGCATATAAAAACAGTAAACACATAGGTACATTTATATTAAATGGGGGTTTACGCCATTTTCAAAACATTTCAGGTCATACAAGACTATATAGTATATCCAGCTTTTATTGGTGGATGAAGAATGATTCTGAGTAAAATCACTGTCCTTTCGCAAGTAACTAGCAAAATTCCTCACAAACAATTACTTGCGGAGACGGAGTGTGCTCGAGTACTGGTTAATCACAGGAAACAGTGGTTATATTAACTGATCGTCTGTTAGCCCTCGATGGCATAAAAATGACGCTTAATATTCAATCAATCAATCAATCAATCAATCAATCAATCAATCTCTACATGGCAACATGATACTCACTATCTGCCATGTGTCCTGAGTATATAAACCTATGCCACTCTGGTCACAGGGCTTTTATTCTGTTGTATCCTCAAATAAACATACACGTATTAACAGCAACTGACTTATTCAGATTTATTCAGACCAATACATAATACAACATGGTGTCAGATGTTAAAGTATATTTGGATTAAATGAATTATGCTGTTCAATGAACAATTGTGTTTTAATTAAATAATATAATTTTTGTATATAAAACTGGCACATTTCCAAGTGAATCCTCCGAAAAATTTCAATTTTAAAAGGGTCGGAAGACAAATTAATTATGAGATTTAAACGTTTCAAAATGGCTTCGGGACTAAGTGCTAAGGAGGAGGAACAGCAAGTAAATACCCTCATTTATTGTATGGATAATGATGCGGACGAAATTTTTAATTTATTAAATTTAATTGAGAAACAGTTAAAAAAGTACAAAGATATATATGACCAATTCGAAAGTTGTTTTGTGATAAAAAGAAAATGTCGATGCATTTGTGACAGCCCTACATTCTTTGGCAGAACATTGCAGTTACGGTACATTAAAAGACGAATTAATACGGGACAGAAGAGTTGTTGGATTAAGAGATGCCAGCATTTCTGAGAAACCTGCAGTTGGATGCCGAGTTGACACTCGAAAAGTCAGTAAACACTGCAAGGCAAAAAGAGGCAGCTCGAAAACAGCAATCAGTTGTCAGAAATTATGCAATTGAAAATACGATGGACTATGTTAAACAAACACAACGCAGACCGAGGTTTGAGCAGAATAAGCCACCAGTGAAGCTTAGAAGTCGGTGCGCAAGATGCCGAGCAGTACCGGAACACACCAGAAGTACATGCCCAGCAACGCATTCAAAGTGCAGAGGGTGCGGCCGGCTTGTTTACTGGTTTAAATGCTGTCTGCCAGCCACGAAAGTTGACGAAGTAGAGGATCGAACCTTCCTCTCAGAACCATTGGCTGTGATGAGAAAGCCTGGACAATCAATTTAAAGATGAGACAATCGTTTATCAGATTCAAAATTGATACAGAGGCAGATGTCACTGCTATTTCTGAAAATGTGAATAAAACACTGGGTTCAACACCTTTAATTTAAAGCAAGAAAAATCTTTTTGGGCCATGTAATAAACCATTGCATGTCTTGGGTTCAATCACAAAAACTATTTCTAGTGATAAATCATCAGTGGTCGATATATGTCGTCAAAAGCTTAGAACGGTGTTTATTGGGCCGACCAGCTATTACAAAGCTTAATCTTATCGAGTTGAAATGTATAGAGTGGTAATTTCGCTTGAAAACGTAAAATTGAGTCATCCCAAGTTATTTTGGGAATAAGGCCTGTTGAGCCAATATCATATTTAATCAATAACGGTGATAAGTTATACGGTTTAACGGTTCCTCGACGCGTACCTATCTTGTTACTCCCCGAGGTCAAACATGAATTAGATAACATGGAGAAAACTCATGTGGTTTTTCGTGTTGATCATCCGACCGAATGGTGTGAAGGCATGGTTGTCGTACCAAAGCCTGGAGACAAAGTCAGAATCTGTGTCAATCTGACAAAACTAAATGACAGCGTCCGACGAGTGGATTCCCACTTCCGATCATTGATCAAAGTTTAGGGCTTCTTGCAGGGGCAATACATTTCACAAAACTAGATTGCAACTCAAGTTTTTGGCAAGTAAAACTGTCCGAAGAAAGCAAGCTACTTACTACATTTATAACACCTTTCGGCAGATATGCTTTCAAAAGGCTTCCGTTCGGAATTAGCTCTGCTAGTGAATATTTCCAGAAAAGAATGTTTCAAATTCTGGAAAGTATCGACGGCGTATTATGCCAGACGGACGATGTTTTGATTTCTGCAAATACAGAACTCGAACATGACGAACGGCTGAAAATGGTTCTGACTACAATGGAAAACGCGAACCTGACTCTTAACCCAGATACATGTGAGTTTAAGAAGTCATCAGTAAAATTCGTAGGTCACATTGTAGGATCCAAAGGGATATCAGCTGATCCCGACAATGGTCAATGCCATGACTGACATGGAACCTGTTACGAACTTGCACAAGTCCGTCGATTTTTAGGACTGGTCAACCAGCTAAGCAAATTAACGCCATTGCTAGCTGAAATTCAAAACAAATTAGAGACTTGTTGAGTACAAAAAAAACACAATTTTACTGGGGCCCAGACCAACAATGTACATTTGATAAGATCAAACGTATGATGACAAATACACCAGTCCTTGTATTGTATGATCCCAACAAACACACTGTTTTAATGACAGATGCTAGCAACCATGGATTAGGTGCTGCATTGTTCCAAGAACAGGACAATGGTGACTTAAAACCTGTTTCATCTTCATCCAGAGCGCTCACACCTACAGAAACACGGTACTCAACAATCGAGAAAGAGGCACGAGTGGCAACAAATGGATATCTCAAACATAAATAATTTCTTGTTGGAAAGAAGTTTCATATTGTGACAGATCATAATCCTCTGGTATCTTTGCTAGGACAGAAATATTTATGTGAATTGCATATCGGAATACAGCGTTTTCGACTCAAGTTAATGCAGTTCTCATACTCAATACTCAATTTCATATGAGCCAGACAAACATTTAGTCATACCAGACCTACTGAGCAGACACATTGTATCCCCCAGTATATCACATGGTGACATACAGCGCTGCAATGAAACATAATTCTATGTTGACTCAGTCATAGGGCAGCTGCCAGCGACATATTCTAGATTAGAGGAAATAAGACAGAAACAGAAACGCGACCCTGCTTGTCAACCTTTGATAAGGTTGTGTCAAAACTGGTGGCCAAACCAGAAACACCTAGCGTGTGAAACAGGTAAACTTTACTGGTCAATCAGGGGTGAAATATCTGTTAGCAAGAGATTGTTAATGATTGACGACAGGTTAATTATACCCATAGATATGAGACAAGACATACTTTCCAAGACTCGTGAATCTCACCAAGGGATCACTAAATGCAAAGGAAAGGCCAAAACAATCCGTGTGGTGATTTGGAATAAATGGGGACATCATGATCATGCCGAACCAATGATAAACACACCGTTTCCAACTCGTTCATGGGATATATTAGGGTCTGACCTATTTTTCTGGAAAGGGCACACATATCTTCTAGTAATCAACTACTATTCTAGATATATTGAGTTAGTAAAATTAGGTTTTACATCTTCCTTGGATATCATAAATCATCTGAGGTCTATATTAAGCCGTCACGGTCTTTGTGACATTTTCATAAGCGATAACGGCCCTCAATATAGTGCAATTTTTTTTTTTAAGAATTCATGTCTGAATACCAAATAACTCATGTAACAAGTAGTCCAAGATACACGCTTGTAAATTCGGAGGTGAAATGCGCTGTTCAGACTGGCCAACGATTACTGGACAAAAATGATTATCTATGTATCGCGCTATTGAACTATCGCGTAACGCCCTTAGCAAATGTCAGAGTTACTGTTTGGCAGGAAAGTAACTAAACTTCCGCAAATGACTGAAAAGGTAATACCAATTGCTGTTAACACGAATAAAGTCAAACAAAGGAAAAACGAACCGCGAGAATATTCTAAACAAAATCATGATTTCAAAAAGTGAGCGCGTCCCTTTAAACCCCTTGAAGAAGGTGACACGGTCTTTATTAAAGATTCTCAAGTTAAACAGCAAGTTATAACGGAAGCTGACCGCCCTAGATCTTACGTCGTGGAAACACCCCTTGGTACTGTATCCCGAAACAGGAGACACCTTATAAAATTAAACCAAACAGAAGGAACCCAATGATTTGAAAAAAGGGGATAATATAAATATTAACAAAACATTAAGTGAACCACCTCTAAAACTTGACAAAACTCAAAACGCCTCAATGTATCAAGAATCTGGTGCACAGTTGACTCAGAATGATAAAACAAGCTTTAATGTATCAGACAGTGAAAACACGGTTGTAACACGATCAGGAGAGTGTCTAAACCTCCAGAAAGACTGGATTTAAAATAGTGTTATCATCAAATAACAGGACAATTAACCAGACAAGACAACAAACTGAAGATAATATCTGATAAACAGTTTTTTCTCAATGGAATTCCTGAGCACTGTGTAATTTTATAATGTGAGAATTTAGAGATAATTAATTCATTAAAGTTGGGATAAAATGTTTACATTCATAGACTTTCAAAATATAGTTACAGCTTTGAAAGTAAGGTATTGTATATAACTAAATGCTCTCTACATGGTAACATGATACACACTATCTTGCATGAGTCCTGCCAGGTCGTATTCACCAACCGTTCTTGAGAATATTCGATTTGACCTTGAAAATCAAAATTTCAACCTTAGATATCTAGTTTCCCATGACAGATATAGTTATTGTGAGAGTTTATTTGACTATATATTAGGCGTCTCTACATGCTTCCAAATTTTGGTCACAAACTATGGTCTCTTTGGGTGTTTTTCTAAATTCATTCTTGAGTTCAAGACTAAGACTATTCTTAAGAATGTTTGGTGAATACCACCCCATAGTATATAAACCTATGCCGCTCTGGTCGCAGGGCTTTTATTTTGTTGTATTATAAAATAAACATACACGTATTTACAGCAACTGACTTGTGATCTATTCAGAACAAATCATATTACAACAGAACCCTCAGCCGTGAGAGGTCATTAAACGATAGCTCCTAGATTACTCGGCCACGGAGTATCCTTATGTCACTAAAACTTAACCAACAAAAGATTGATTTACTCCTTTGACAATATTTAATGTCCTTACGTTATTTAGGATTTCATTTTGACTTTCTGTTAGACTGCCTTCATTGTATCCTGCAGCAACTGCACCAAATTGTTCATCATCATCATCGCCATTGTCCTCTGTGTCGCTTTTAGTCTCAGCATCCCTTCTTCTTGCCCCTTCCATTGGTATCATCTGTAATTAACATTATTTTATATCATTATGAATTCTTCAATCCGATCGGTTGGCAACTAAATAGAACTGGTCAAATGATACACAACGATCTACCCTTTAAGTGGCCAATAGTTAGAACTTTTTAAAGCGTCTCGGCCAACAGTTTCCTGCTATGGATCAAACGTTTTTTTCCTTGTATAGATAAATTTAACCATTGACCACTAAAAAGGTAGATAGTTGTATATTATCAAATGGTGATTGACTATAGGTTAGATGTATAGGTTAGAGGTTAAATGTAACTTTTTACCGGCTTAGATGTTGATATAATTTCTCGTTCCTGTAGCGATCTCATTGGCTGAGATTAACATCAACTGTCATTTCAATATAGTTCAGTTTATAAACGTCATATCCGGTTTTATTAGTGGAGAAAGTCTTCCTCATACTTGTCCCGTTTTATTTATTTATGCCGGGTCCGGATAGCTCAGTCGATTACGCGTCTGACTGTCAATCAAGTGGTCGTGTGTTCGAATCCCGCTTGACAAGCCTCTGTGAAGATTGGTCATGAACTTTATTTTACGCTTGCTAGTTACATTGCTAGAACTGAATATGTAGGGAAACAGGGATTAGGCATAGGATTTGAATTAAATGGGATAGTATTCACCAACCATTCTTGAAAATATTCTTAGACTTGAGCTTGAAAATCAAAATTTCAACCTTTGATATCTAGTTTACCATGACAGATAGAATAATAATGACAGTTTTGTTGTTTTTTTACTATATATTAGGTGTCCCTACATGCTTGCAAATTTGGCCTCAATAAATGGTCTCAAAGTGTGTTTTTCAAAATTTATTCTTGAGTTCAAGTCTAAGAATATTCTTAAGAATGATAGGTGAAAACCACCCCTGATGTCTCATCATATGTACAGTAACATAGGTCATAGAATATTTTATAGAAAATAAATGTCATTCTAAAAAGAATTTTAAGAGACAATCAAAAGTGGTAGAGCATCGGACCCAGAATCAGGTGACCGCGGGCTCGATCCTCCGCCACGGCAATGTATAGTGACCATGAGCACGATACCTTATCTACCCGTAATACTTTGTACGAGATTTGTATAAGTTGTAAGAACTTTTTTTCACAATCGATGTAAACTAAATATTTAAAAAGAACCTTACGATATCAGTCATGTTGGTTGTTCTTGACTGCTGTGGACTTCTATCCCTTTGCTGCCCTAAAAGTAAAATAACATAACTGAAGCAGTGAAACCTGTTATAAGCACTCAGTCAAAAGAAGGATCAAAGTGGCCTTTTAAAACAGGTCGTTTCTTTATACAGGTGAATTTGCGCTGACAGTATAGTAATGGGAAATAGAAAATATGATTGCTTAAGACAAGTGGATGCTTAATAGAGATGACCGCTTACACAGGTTTGACTCTATATTATTAGAGAAGAAAAAACATAAATTAACTACGTATAAACTTATGTATATACATTACTATACGAATAATATATACAAATCAGACAGCAGCGGCGATCTAGGGATAGAGCGATCGCCTCACTTACGGAAGGTCGTAAGTTCGATACCCGCTCGGGTCATACCAAACACTTGAAAACTGATTTTAGAAGCTCCCTCGCTTGGCACTCAGCATTTAGAGGATAGTTCTAGGTCTGATCGACCCGGTGAAAGTATAATGTGACTGGGTGGGGTATTAAACCATGTGTCTGTGGCATGATACTCCAGTGTGACAGTGCTTAGAATACTGTTCCAGTAAGAAATAATTGAAAAATTGTTGAAAGCAACGCTTAACATCAAAAACCAACACAACAACTGAAGAAAGTCAATTATTATAATATTATTACCAACAATAAACGATGTCATATTCAAAAAACATAGTCACTATATCAGTAATACATTGAATTAATTCCTAATGCGTTGAATAATTATATTTTCTTTTTTTTTTCAATAGGGTAAAATAACACATCAATACATAGTGTAACTACATGAGGCATAAAACATTAAATACATTGTAACAAAACAGCCTCTTCTATTATACAATGCTTGGGCCTGTTAGCTCAGTCGGTAGCGCGTCTGACTATCAATCCAGGAGACACGAGTTCGAATGCCCACCCTGCTGCAGTCTCCATGATGACTGATATACTATATTGCGTCTCTTAATCATTTGTTTCTCTCCTCTGATTCAAGTGGGAAAGGTTTGGTTACTTGCAGAGATGGTGTGCTCCAGTACTGGTAAAGCTCCAAGGATCACAGGAAAGATTGGTTAGGTAAACTAATCGTCTGTTAGCCCTCGATGTCATAAAGTGCCATTAAATATTGTATAAACAAATCAAGCAAACCTCCATACCAAAATAAATATTTATGCGCAGGCAATTTACCTTGGTGTAATTGCATGTATACTGAATATTAATTAAGAACTCAATGGATTGTTTACAAAATAAATAACATGCATAAAGAAACTTACGGTCAATGAAGCAGTCTGATCGTCCACGAGCAGCAACAAACTCGCCAGATCCTGTACCTTTGTTCTCTGTGTCAACAACATCAATTCCGCCGTCAGTGGATCTATAACTCTCGTCGTGTACACTGTCTACAAACTGTCGATCGTGATCGGCTATATCTATACCACCAATTTCTGCGTATCTTCCTCCAGTTAGCGAAGTAATAATTTCGTCTATGGTGACGTTGGTGCCTTCTTGACCTAGAAGATCGGCTTCCTTTCCATGTGTATCTATTGAAATTTGGTTCCCAACCTTCTCTTCTTCAGTCGGATCTGGTTTCACAATAAACGTCGGCATGCTCTGTGAACCATCCATGGTGTTGACATTGGTCGCATCGTTATTGAATGCATTAGCATTTAGTTTTTTATTAAATTCGTTTGTTAATAAAGACAATTCCTTATGTGTGTCCATCCTAGGGCCTTCTTCATCATCAGCTCCTGTAATAACGCCCGGTGCAGCAGCGTTGTCTTTGTTGGTGATGGTATCTTCCTGGCCTAGTAGTTGACCGGTTTCTTTTTCAAGTGAACTTGTTAAAATTGACTCTTCAGCCATCATTTCTTCTGTCGGTTCTGGCTTCACGTTAAACATCTGCGTGCTTTGTGAATCTCCCATGTTGTCGATAGCATCGTTATTTAATGAAGTAAGACATAATTTTTCACTGAATTCACTCGTTGATAACAAAGATTCATTGTGTGTATCACGGTTTTCTTCAACTTCAGTAGTAATTTTAGCTGCTTCTTGTATAACTCCCGATGTCACCATGTTGTCTTTACAATCTAAGTCGTTGTCATTGGATTTATAAGCAGTGTGTATCTCCTCAGAAACAAACGATTTATCTTCATCAATTCCATTAGATTTGTCGACTGTATTTTGGTTCGCATTTTCCAATTTAGCTTCAGCGCTTTCATTTGATAAAGATATTTCACTTACATTGCTTTGAAAGTCAGCCATATGTTCGTCTTCTTCAACATGTGCTTTACTTTCAGCATCTGGAATATCACTAACTGTTTCTGGGGATGCTGTACTACGAGTATCCCCATCTTTAATTAGGTGTTCTTCAGATATAATGACAAAACTATCATTAGACGCATCAGAGTGTTCGCCAGTCTCTTGATATTTACCAGGACTTGTGTCGCAACGATCGTTGTTATCACCGATGCTTTGTTCGGCAACAAGTGACGTCTTATTACCATGTTCATTTTTTTCGGCATAATTGCTATGACCTTTAGACTCAGCCAGTTCATCAGCTGCACTTGTCTCTGTCGTATCTTTCAACTCAGCCTGTAATTTGTTTTCATTGATATCTTCTTCTCCAGTTGTCGATTTAAGATCCGCTGTATTGCTATCGGTATGATCCGCTGTCACATTCTCAGAACCCTCACAGTCAGGACTTGTGTCAACAATTTCATAACTTGAAAACCTTGAATCTGCAGGAGATTGTTTACTTACAATGTTCTCATCAATGATTGTGTTACCAGTGGCTAATGATTTTGAACGTGTCTCTTGTTGTTCCTTAAAAGCAGCAGGAACATGTGACATCTTCATAACGTTAAAAACGGACCCCTTGGGAATGTCTGATTCAATTTCGGAGTCGTCAGACGAAGAAGATGAAGAATCCATTTAGGAGTTAAATGTCACTATTGTGATAACCGATGATCAAAACTTCAGAGGATATGGCACTGGATTATGATCTGAAAAAAATGCTCAATTGAATAATAAATAGGTTAAATCGCGCAACAGAATGGTCTAAGAACCTATCTTTTTCCAACTCAAATTACAAGTAACAAACTAACCAGCACCGGGATCGGCTACCTCAGTCGGTAACGCGTCTGACGGTCAGTTTAAAGGTCACGAGTTTAAATCCTCACCCGGCCTCAGTCTCTGTAATAGTTAACCATGAACTTTTAGTCTTTCATGTCTGATTGTGTGGGGAACAGTGACTTAATACCATAGATATGTCACTGGTGGGGAAAATAGTCAGAGAATTGCAAAGATTAGTTGTGTTAGGAAATGGTTAGTTTAGCAGACCACAGGAACGAAGAAAAAAAATGAAAATATTTCCATTTCGTTTGAATTTAAAGGGAGTATATCAGGAAAAACGCCATTATGTCTTAAAAATAAGATAAATTGGATGAAAAAAATCTCATTATCGTTCATAAATAAAATCCGAACGGTTTCGTTTGTCAAATCAACCAAAACGTGGTAAGAAATCGTCATTTTAAAAATAGACAGCAATTAAATAATGCTTGACGTCATTCGGCGTATAGCGGATCTACTTTTTAAAAAAAAACTTGTCTTAAGCAGTCAGTCAAGGGAAGGAGGAAAATTGGCCTTTTAAGGCAAGTTGTTTCTTAATACAGGTGAATTTGCGCTGAAAGCGTATAAAATGAGATATAACAAATGTGGCTGCTCAAGACAAGTGATTGCTTAATAGAGGTGACCGCTTACACAGGGTTGACTGTATTTATTCAATCTACTTTATTATTATGTTCAGTTATAAGCCAGCTTGCAAGCTCGAGACCAACTGACACTGGTGTTCAAATATAAACATAATTCTTTCCTTTGCATGTATTAAAATCTTTTAATCACTTAGTGTATTATCTTTATTTTCGTCTCATCTATGTACTTATCACATAATGATAAAACATATACATGAACGTTTAAATTTGAACATAGCCATTCTAAAAGAATTATAAGAGACATTTTAAACATAAAATATGCATACCAATACAAAGTACAATTATTTGATATGATAAAGCTATGTAAAATATTGCTATCTTTATACTTAAAACTGCAATAAACCAAGTTTATTTTTAAAAAGCTGAAGAAGAAAAACAGCGCTATTGCGCATATTAAAAAATATCTTAAAAAACGATTATCTCCTTTGATCAGATCGATTGAGAACTGATTAGCAATATTTTCATAGATGGAACAAAATATGGCAAATAACTAATATAAAGAGAGCATTATTTACACAGGTAAAATAATGTATAATATGTAACATACTGAACAACGTAAACATGCATATCAATATCGATATACTGATAAGATAAGAAACGCCGGATGAACTTCAGTCACAAACTATTACAAGCGATATTTGCGATATATGTAAAATTTCGGAAATGTATCTGTTCAATATTAACATTATTCGAGATTTGGTTTATCTCTGGTGTTTGTTAATTGATTATTTTATTGAAATGAAATCAAGTTAAATATATAATCAAGATTTAATGCAACTTGTTTATGTACTTATATATCCTTAAATAAAATACCCAATATGCTTAATTTCTTCCCATACGTGTAAAATTAATATTTATGTTTTCAAACAGTTCGGTATAGTTAACAATGGTAATAATCTGTATGATATTACAAACATGTGCAGCTCGTTAAATTGTAAATAACAGAATGCGTACAGTCAGTCGATTAAAGTCTTTTGAGTGTTCAATAATTAGATGGGCAAGTTCAGTACCGCTTTGGATGCAATAATTGAGTGCTTATACCAATATTACCTGTAACAAGGACAGAAAGTCGATAATATGGTTAAAAGCCTTCTCAAATAAACAAAAACATAACTGTTTTTTTTTTTTTTTTTTTTTTTTTTTTTGTTTTTTGTAAATTACTTTTTGAGTCAAAGAGCAACAACGTGTATTTATCAATATTGACTAGATATATACATGTGTATATGTAGATTTGTGATACAATAGCTAATGCCGTACTGGAATGCTCATGTCGTACAATATGTAAAACACTTGGACTTTGAATCTAAGAATAATCTGTAGAACGAACCCAGCTCTCCCGATTGGGAAATATAAAGTTCTGGGATAGACTCATCTGGGGTAGGGCGACAGGGAGGAAGGGGAGGGGATAAGGTATGGATTAGAATGTCGGGCAGAGAGGAACAGGACACTTAAGTCAGATATGAACAGAAATATACAGATATACTAGGAACTCGAGACGGAATTAGTTTAGTATTTTAAGCATTTACAGTATAATGAGTGGGTTCTGTTGAAGTGTTACTCTGAGATTACCAGCATTGAGACTGCCGGTGTCCTACAAATAAATTCTCTGATTGGCAAGTAGATTGTTACCAATTTGTTAAGTAGGCCTATTTTACAAATATGTACTTTTAATGATTCCGATCGCAATCGTGCGCGTACGTGGAGCCAGGGGAACGTGCTTACACTTTTGTTGAGAAATCGAAAAAATAAAAATGCAATAAAATTAGGACCCCTAAATGGGTCGGGGGTAACCTATAAATATTGTAACACCTGTTGAATGAAAATTGTAGCCACTTAAAACCATGAGACAGAATGCTAGTCCATTTTCCGCTTTATTAATGTGAACAAACTTAAAAATATAACATTTATTATCAATTTATTTGGTTATAAGACAGTGAAGTTACTATTTAAGAAAACCAGACCACTTAATCACAAGAAACATACGCCAGAACCCCCAACAAATGTGTGACTACAATCGTTTTCGGTCAAGCTACGCCCCTGGAAGTACATGAACTACATGTTTAACTGTCTAACGAGCTCCCGCCCTGTGTTTAAACAGAACGTTTTGTGCTAGCTTCTGTAAGGTTTAATCGATCAAAAGTTAGTTGAAAACTGGGCAAGTCCATCACGGTATAGGTAAACCGGGTTGTTTGTTATGCAACCATTTCATAATTGAATGCAAGTCTTACCTGTATCGGTCAAGGTTATGTGTACAACTGTACTAAAGTAAGCAAAACTCGGACTGTTGTATTGTTCGTAAGGATTGACCTTGCACTCATGAATATTCCGTGTATATTCATTCGTAAACCCAGTTTCGGACTCCGAACGCAAATATCATATAACATTATAAACTCGGCATCATGTCGCATTCACGAATAGCTGCACGGAAAAACCGAACATTTTGTCGAAGATTAATGAGTGTAAGGTAAAACCTTACATACAATAGCGACCCAGATGTTTTATACAAACTCAACGGCTTGCTTTAACATGGTTTAATAAATGTTACCTACCTTTTTTGAATACCTCCACCAAAATCTACCTTGAATGAAATATCGACGTTTGAATCCGAAAATCGAGTATATATAGAGATATCGTTAAGTACATGCCAAAATTAATCTAAATATAAAACATACTCTCGTAATATGATACAACGTATATCTATACAAACTATATATGTTTACCACATTAACTTATATTACGCATTCAACCTATTTAGATAGTGATTCACGCACACGTGACCGCGATGTTCAGCACAATCATGGTGACATACACTAACGTAGTTAATCCTTGACATAATACACATATTTATATATTACATCATGTTAATATAGATAAAGAAAATGGCCTACCTATTTGTAACTCCACAACATGGTTGGCAAAACACTTATGCGCAATGAACTCTAAAATGTATTGTTTCGTTTTCCTAGTATTTTATTAGGTGTTCGCTTTTAACTATAAACAAGTCTGGTTCCATGACCTTTCGATCAGGAAACCAGACCAGACGTAGTTTTAAAAGAGTAGATACGCCACTGTATTGTATACAAATTAAAGCTGAAGTGATAGGTCAAGTGTAAATAATACAGTCACTTCCAGACCCGACTATAATAGTGTGTAAATAGTATAGTATATTGACCAGGTCATAGACTATATATAGCTGTAGTATACACTGTCAGGGGGGATCCAGGATTTCAGTTTAGAGGGGACGGACTTAGGGGGGCGTAACACAAAATCTGAACGGGCACACATGCTTTTCGGCAGAAACGGTGGGTTAAATAAAATATGGGAGGGGGCCTGCGCCGTTGTTTTAAAAAGTAAATCCGCCATTGAGTGTGTGAAAAACAAACAACTAACACTCGTTCGATCCCCAGCTCAACCGGATGTTTAAAAAAGCAATACTCATTAATGGCTCTGCTCAGGAAGCGGATTAGAGGACGGTTCCTGTAAGTTTTCTTCGCAATCGAGCTAAAAATAAGTAGTAAAAATTAATTCCTGATTATTAACAGTCATGTTAACAATACACGTTTGTCTTTTGCAGCATCGTTCTAAGCTATATTAAAGCAACACATCCACGTTTGAACTTTTAAAAAAAAATTGATTGAGTTATAAGCACATTTCCCATACAAACATATGTTCAATTAGCTGTATATGAGCAACCATATAAACACAATCCGGAACAAAATGATGCCCAAATTATAATGCGTGACTAACACTTTATACAACAAGCGTGTAACTCACCCCAGTCAAAAAAAATTGTCAAAATGACTTTCAAGGCAGGTAAAGTACACTACGTACTAAAACGTGAAGTTTTTTAATACGACTCGCATAATTCAATTTGAAGCCAAGTTGGAATCCACGGCAATTTAAAAATAATTTATAAAGCGTTTGTCACGCTTTATAATTTAAACATCTTTTTTTTATAATTCTAAAGCATTCTGGATAGTGTTTGTTAGCACATATACAGCTCACTGACCATATATTTATGTATGGGAAATGTGCTCACAACTCAATTGAAAAACTTTTTAAAAAAGTTTAAACGTGGATGTGTTGCTTTAATCTATACGGTGATAGGTTCAAAAATTAAAATAGCTTTGTGGTTTAGGACATTGCTTTAAAGGGAATGTATCAGGAGTTTTTAAAAATATCAAAATTGACCAAAAACATCTTTCCCCAACATATGATGCCTTTACATTCTCACTGACCCCGTATACGAAAGTAGCCGAATTTCTGCCTCTATCTAATTTAATACGGTAAAAATGCCCTGAAGTGATCATGTTCTAATCTTTAAAGGGCATTTATCAGGATTTTTCAAAAGGGTCTGGCCACAAGTTCTCTCAACATTAGATACGGCCATTCCCTCTTGCAAGATTAGAATTGTTTCTCCTGTAAAATCAATCTCTGGTCACGGCCCTGTAAATACAATGTAGTGTTTATTTAGACATGATCATCTTGTCTAAGGAAAATGGAAACGTAGCAACCAATATCGATCGATGATTAAATTATCGACGTGTTTAATTATTGACCTGACGCGGCTGTCAATTAAACATGTCGTTAATTTAATCATCGATCGATATTGGTTGCGTCATTCTAACAACTAAGGGACATAATCCATACTACGGAGCGAGACATAACAGCAACAGTGGTGTCCCTTTACACTAAAAAATTCAACGGCGGTTTATAAATATGTACACATATGCATTACCATATGTGCATAATACAGTATTTGATGATAATAACTGCAATTATTGTTTATTTGGATCTTACGTTCGAACCATGATATATTTCACACTTTCTGAACTATGATCTTACCTACTCACAGGATCAAGGCTTAATTTAATCAAACGTTTGATTCAAAGCTCATAATTGCCGAAACATCTTCAAATACTGGTTATGTCTCTTGAAATTGATTAATTACGTTATGCCCATGTTGTAAATCAGATGCAGGGTGACAGTTAACAAGGTGTTGACCACTTACGTCATAGGTCACGGGTTCGACTCGACATCTTTTGCTAGATTTTTAGGACACAGTCAAACAGTCACGGGAATAAACAAAATTGTACTTTATGACAAGCTGTTGCTTTAATAGGTTATTTTATTCAGAAAGCATAGAAATGGAAAATAGCAAATATGACTGCTTAAGGACGTTTTCTAGAGTTTTTCATGCGCACCAATTCCGCGCATAAAGCTGAAATTGGTTTCTTGTATTGTGTTCAATATATGAAATATGTATACTGGTATAAAATAATTGAATGTTTAAAATATAATAGAAATCTTAATATTTATACAATAATACTCATTTAGAATAAAACGTTACTTTTGCAACTGCATTTTATTCAATTACGGCTTTCGTTCCAATCCTAATATGTTTTGTCATTGTATATACATGCAAACGTTGTAAATATCATGAATAAAAATATGTTTACACTAATTACGGCTTATTTTAAGAGCTATTTTTTTTTCTCAAATCACGCGGTAAAGTTTATATTTTATTTTGATTGTCATTAGAATAGGTATCAGAGAGTATTTTGTGAGGTTTTAAACAAACACTGTATCAAAATATCTAAAGAAACGCTTTATTTTATTGCAAAATAACGGACACTCTGCCGAAATAATTTTGTTTTTTAAAAACCCTAAACAGTTATATTCAATTTTATAATTACCATTTCCATGACAATTATTATTATATGCATGCATCTTTGCATTAATTTTAATTAAATACAAGATGTAAACAATTTTAGATATTTTTCTTTGCATTGCTTGTAAAATCTACATTTTTTCGCCAAATTTCAAGGATGGGTATGTTTTTGAGGATCTGTACTGTAACATGTCTTTTTTATATCTGATATTGCATGGACATACATTAAACTTATATTGAATACTAGGACGTTTCATCAAATTCTATCCATAGGAAAGAAATGACGAAAACTATTAAAACCAATTTTTAATACAAGCGGCTGTTAAGTCATAAGAGATACCCGCTTACACAGGTGTCACTATATATAAATAATCGTAGGAATGTTGTACTTTGAAACAATATCAAAATGCTAAAATAAACAAATCAAAAGTGGAGCGCGTGGTCCAGTAATAGAGCAACAAACCCATGATCCATGATCCGAGGGTCGTGAGTTCGATCCTCCATACGGCTATATGTGGTGTCGAATACTTCGAGCGTGATTTGTATACGTCATAATAACTTGTTTCGCAATTGGAGTAAAATAATGAATCAAAACAATCAATTAAAAAAGAAAGGTTTTTATAAGACAGAATAAAGGAATTTGATTTCAACTACTCAATAACAAACATAAAATAAGGTCACACAAATTCAAAATTTAGCACTTGAAAAGAAAATATTTATAGCAGTTTTAACCGAAATTGAAGTTAATTAAGAGTGTATGTTTTTTATTACGTAAAACAATCACACGTCCCAAGGTTTTAAACGTTTCTTGCACATTCCAACTGCTAACACAACTGTCTCAGAGAAACCCAGTGGTTCTCAAGGGGGAGAGCGGCCTCGCAGGCGAAAGGTGGTAGGTTCGATTCCCGACCAGGTCACACCAAAGATTTGAAAAATGGCCATAGAATCTTACTCGCTTGGCGCTAAACATTTCTGGTCGGCTAGGCGTTATTATAATGTAACTGGGTGGGGTATCATACCATGCGTCTGCGGCATGATACTCCAGTGTGGCAGCGCTTATATTACTGTCTCAGTAGACACCGTCGCGATATGACCCAACAATTGTTGAACGCGACGTTAAATATCATACAATAACGACCAAGCATGTCGAGTTCTATTCATATAAGGCGTCCATCGACACGTCCGCAGATGCTTAATTAAGCGTTTTCAAAATAGGATTATATGTTTTATAAGTTTGTGCGGAAGAATATGAAAAAGGACAGCAACCCGTTTCTGGGTTGGCATCATATAAATAAGAACAGGGTTGCTACGCGTCATGGAAATTTAACTTTTGTTCGAGGTCACGGAATTTTCAAGGAAGTTTATAAAGTTTCAGGGAAATTTGAAATTTAAGCAATGCCAGGAAACTGTCAGGGAATTTTGAAAATATGGGTGGAGGATCAAGGATAAGATGGAATCAACATCAGCCATTACTAAACCTCTCCAGTTTTTGGGGGCAGTGCCCAGATAAGTATGGCCCTCAAACATATAGTATCTGCATAGATTAAGTGATGGCTGGAAGCCAATTATGTAGTTAAATCTTAATAAGTCTTGGGTTTTGCCAAAAAACGTAATAAAATATGTCAGAAAAACTGCGTATGACACGTCAGTGTAATTTGAAATTTTGTTAGAGAAATGTCAGTGAATTGGATTTTTGATTCCTGTGAAGTGTGGCGCCCCTGAAGAAAGGAAAACGATTTTAATGTTGAACCTTATTTTCTATACAATCAGATTGCTTTATTTTACGAATTATGAAAAAAAATTGTTTAAGACAGGTTATATGGCATTTTATTAAATACATCCGTATTTTATTTAGAGGGCGGACTAGACATAACACTACATAAACGTGCACCCCACCTCCCCACTTCCAAAAAATAACGTTTCAGTTTTCATTTTCATATAATTGTATGGAATGAAGTCCTGTAAACCGGGGCGCTATTTGCATAATAAAATTCAGAATGATGCAATTGCCAGTTGCTGGTTTAAAATTGGGTTAAACACTACATGTTAGTATTCATTATGGTCGCTACGTGTTGGGGTTTAGTTTGTTTAAACGTAATTTAATACACACTGACCAATACTTAAATTCGTGTTACATTAAACAATATCACAGGTGTCATTTTACATAAGTGTTTCATCGTTTTACATAGTTTTACACCGTTAAACCTAAATGTTCCATCGCTATACAACATTCTTACATCGTTTTACAAAAGTGTTAAATATTGTTTTACATAGTTTTACCTAATTGTTCCATCGTTTTATATAGTTTTAATAAAGTGTTCTATCGTTTCACATAGTTTTACCTAAGTGTTCAATCGTTTTAGCAAAGTGTTCCATCGTTTTATATAGTTTTACCTGAGTGTTCCATCGTTCTACATAGTTTTACACCGTTAAACCTAAATGTTCCATCGCTATACAAAATTCTTTCATCGTTTTACAAAAGTGTTAAATATTGTTTTACATAGTTTTACCTAATTGTTCCATCGTTTTATATAGTTTTACCAAAGTGTTCCATCGTTTCACATAGTTTTACCTAAGTGTTCCATCGTTTAAGCAAAGTGTTCCATCGTTTTAGCAAAGTGTTACATCGTTATACCTAAATGTTCCATCGTTATACACAATTTTTACATCGTTTTACATAAGTGTTCATCGTTTCACATAAGTTTACCCAAGTGTTCCATCGTTTTAGCAAAGTGTTACACCATTTAACCTAAATGTTCCATCGCTATACAAAATTCTTACATCGTTTTACATATTATTAAGTGTTTTATTGTTTTACATAGTTTTACCTAATTGTTCCTGCGTTTTAGCAAAGTGTTACATCGTTATACCTAAATGTTCCATCGTTATACACAATTCTTACATCGTTTTATCAAAGTGTTCCATCGTTTCACATAGTTTTACCTAAGTATTCCATCGTTTTAGCAAAGTGTTACATCGTTATACCTAAATGTTCCATCGTTATACACAATTTTTACATCGTTTTACATAAGTGTTCATCGTTTCACATAGTTTTACCTAAGAGTTCAATCGTTTTAGCAAAGTGTTACATCGTTATACCTGAATGTTCCGTCGTTATACACAATTCTTACATCGTTTTCCATCAATGTTTCATCGTTTTACAAACATTAGCAAAGTGTTACATCGTTATACCTAAATGTTCCCTAAATGTTCCATCGTTATACAAAAATGTTACATCGTTATACATAAGTGTTCCATCGTTATACCAAACTGTTACATCGTTATACATAAGAGTTCCATCGTTATACCAAAATGTTACATCGTTATACATAAGTGTTTCATAGTTTTAGCAAAGTGTTACATTGTTATACATAATTATTCCATAGTTTTAGCAAAGTATTACGTTGTTATACATAAGTGTTCCATAGTTTTACCAAAGTGTTACATCGTTATACCTAAATGTTCCATCGTTAGACTAAAATGTTACATCGTTATACATAAGTGTTCCATAGTTTTAGCAAAGTGTTACATTGTTATACATAAGTGTGCCATCGTTTCACATTAATTTCCATCGTTTTACATAAATATTCCATCGTTTTAAGTAAATGTTTCATCGTTTTATTTATATGTTCCATCGTTTCACCTAAATGTTTCACCGTTTTACTAAATATTTCATTGTTTTACCTAAATATTCCATCGTTTTACATAAAAGTTCCATCGTTTTAACTAAATGTTCCATCGTTTTACTTATATGTCCCATCGTTTTACCTAAATGTTTCATCGTTTTACATAAATGTTCCATCGTTTTACATAAATGTTTCATCGTTTTACATAAATTTTCCATCGTTTTTCATAAAAGTTCCATTATATGTATGCTTCGGTTTATATGATATGTCATTAAGGTAACTGGTAACAAACAATCAATTTACCGGTGTGGTTTTACATAAATGTTCCATATAAGTTATGTTCTGTTTATTTTATCATGGTATAGGTTAACAAAACAAACAGTTTCACCGGCGTTGTTTTGTTTTACATCAGTGGTCCATGTATAGTAGGTGTCTGTTATTTATTACTCATTTATAACGGTTATACAAATATGCCTCTCTTTTAAATTATTTGATTAATTCTCAACTTTGTTATATATAACGTTTCAATGTTTTCATAGCGCGATAAGTCAATTAAAACAATGGCGAAACAAAAAAGTTCACTGTTGTCTCTTAAAGTAAGGTAATTATTTCTTTTTTATATTAGCTTTTTAAAAGGACGATACATAGGTGCCTTTCTATTTTCCAGCTTGTTCTCAAAGGCGAATGCTTGCGCCAAGGCTGAGAAGAAGGCCCCCTTCTGCCACCCATTGGTCCAGGATAGAGCCTCGCCCGCCAGGTAGATGGTGTCTGTAGAAGTTGTAAGCTTGTCCAGACTGTCCAAATACCCAAATGGTTTAAGTTGTGCGTATGAACCTTGGGAGTATTGGTCGGTGGACCAGGCCTGAACGTATCCAACTTCAAATTCATCTCTGATCTCTGGATGGATCTTGCTTATTTCATGAAGAGCACTTTCGATAGCCATTTCCTCAGGTTGGGCGGCAAGGATGGTCGCATTTTCGGCCCATGGATAAACTAGCAAAATTCCGGGAGAGGAATCAGGAATTCCTGACTGATCATAATCAGGGTAATGAAGCTGACCAATGACCAGGTTCGTTTTGCTGAAACCGCCTTGTCCACATTCCTTTTGCCAGAAACGCGTCTTGCATTGCAGAAGTATTTTCGTTGATGCTCCATACGTAATATCTGCCATGGCCTTTTGCTTTTCTGTCGAAAGTGGGACATCAAGTTGTCGTAAAATGGGCAACGTGACAGTCAATATCACAGCATGACCCTCAGCGTTATATGGTTTGCCAGTTTTCGTGTTGACACCTTTGACACGAACACGGTCATTTCGACCATTTGCCTGAGACGGGAACTCTTCTACACCAGACACCTTGACGTCATAGACGATATTTTTAGATAAACATACTTCGTTGTTCCAACCGTATTGATTCGGCGCTAGGAAGCCATTCGGAATGGCATCCATGCCAACGACAGGTGTGTACAGATCGTCTCTCTTCCACCCTCCGAGTTCCCCACGCAATGTAGTTGCTAAATCGTTCCCCAACGTCGGCGTGTATGTCGATGTCTGAAAAAGAGCATCGTTAACTACAGTCATATGTATTACTATCTCACAAACATATGTATTACTAATATACATACATTTGTATGATATCATACAAATAATATACATTACTATCATACAAGCATATGTATTACTACCACTCTAACATATATTTAATTATCACCCAAAAATATGTATCAACTATCACACAACCATATGCATTGCTATTATACAAACATGTGTATTACTATCATACAAGCATATATATATTACTATCACACAAACATATATATTACTATTACTGAAACATAGGTAATACTATCACACAGACATATACATTACTATCATACAAACATATATATTACTATCACACACACACATAGGTTCTACTATCACACAAACATATATGTTACTACACACAAACATATGTTCTACCATCGTCGAATACCCACGGGTAATCCATCACGATACTCTCCATTTATCACGCTTGGGATATTATGTTTGCTTTTTGTCGTTACTGCCAATCCGAGGTGCAGCAATATAATTGGTTCCTTCACGTTTTCATGAAGGAAAATATATCCAATCGCATCGCTCGTTTCAAACAGCGTTTGGACTTACTGACAAAATGGCGTCTTCTGGTAAAACAATTTTTATATCTGAAACATTTTGTATCGAAAATTTCAAGACTTCCAAAGAGAATTATTGAGCAGTTGTTAAATAGATGTGATGTATTCTCTTGGATTTAAAGCTACATATAGTGGCACAGTATTATACGAAGTATTCAAGACACCAGCATTCTGCCGGGTGAAGTTCATTTTTGTTACACTTGAAATGCCTCTTGGTGTGACCAAATGAAGAGACATGTTGGGAAGATGAGGCCCATACTGTATTGTTATGGTAAGATTTTTCAGACGATTTCATCATATTGTAAATATAAATTTTCTGAAGTATTTGAAAATGCTAATTAAAAAAAAAGATAGTTGTAAGAATTATAGACCAGTCGTCCCAAAGACAACAGATTTTCAGGGGTAGGGACATTAGGACTATCAAATCAAACCAGGTAGGCTATACTTTTTATGTCAAGCTGGAAAAAGGTGGTACTATGAACGCGGACATTAGTCATTATGAGTAAAAGTACTCCACCCACCCTTTTTCCACTCTGTTTTGCTCCAACTCTTTTTAAAGGCCTGTAATACAATGGTTAGGTAGTGTCAGATGAAATGGGGCTCATGCCCCTAGGAAAACCCCAGCTGATTTTTTTGTGTGGTACTTGTGTGTAAAATGCGGGGAAGGTTCCAGGCTTTTTTCTTTTGTATATCTTTCACAAATTTGTTGATAATGATATCAATTTTCTATCATGTGTTAATTATATTGAGAAACTCCAGTTCTTGTATATCTTTAGTTTGTGTTCATACTTGTCAGTAAAGTATAGTGGTGCAGCTTTGTTATACAGCAGTTTTCTTCTTATAATGCTATACATGATTTAAAAAAAGTCGCCACAACATTGATTTTGTTATAATTTTGCAACTACTAGATTATTGTTAATACATTTTATTGGCAAAAATACATTTTCCAAGAAGTGAGTGTTATGTGCAGTTGAAAGAAAAAGTTAAACATTCTAGGGAAAACCTTATGAGGTCATGCACTCCAAACACACGTATCTGTATTTATACACATTTCAGCAGTAGGGTAAAGGTGTATTTTTAGAACATTGTACCATAACTGACAGGTAATGAAAACAGCTGTTTTACATTAGCCACTCTTACATAACTGTCTGACCCAAAGAAAATGTTGGGCCTCTCAGCCATAGTGTCAAACTAGAATACGCACTGTGTAAGATGTAATAACTGACAGGTAAAGAAAACAGCTGTTTTACATTAGTCACTCCTACACAACTGCCTGGCCCGCAGGAAATGTTGGACCTCTCAGCCATAGTGTCAAACTAGAATACGCACTGTGTAAGATGTAATAACTGACAGGTAAAGAAAACAGCTGTTTTACATTAGCCACTCCTACACAACTGCCTGGCCCGCAGAAAATGTTGGGCCTCTCAGCCATAGTGTCAAACTAGAATACGCACTGTGTAAGCTGTAATAGCAGCTTCGGGCCATGGGCGAAGCCCACCATCATCCGTTGGGTTGATTTCCGCAAATCTAAGGAATTGCCCGAAAGACACTTTGCTCCATTTTTGAAACCATTTCTGCCAGTCAGCTTTTGTGGGATTGGTTCCCAGCTCGTTCTTGACAGGGGCCATTGTTCTGTCATACAAATCCACTAAAATAAAATAATACAGGCAGGTTATCGTACTTGATGAATTACATAAATTAAATAATTTTGTAAGCTTATTAAAAATATCAACAGTGTCATCATTACATTGCTTTTGTTGTAATTTAATCCATTACTAAATTAATGTTAATACAATGCACTGACATAGGATGGTGTCCCAAGAGTACTAAACGTGTAATATATTCCGTTTGCAAAAATAAGATTTCAACTAGGAAAGAGCTTGTGAGGCCATGCACTCGATATTGTAAGCAAATACGCATGAATCTTTTTTATACATTTATTTAGAATGCTTGGCAGAGTAATTTAATTATATATTTTAGCACGCTGTTAACTGACTGGCTATGAATACAACTTCTATATGATAGTCACTCCTAATGATATTCCTACCGGGGTGGAGATTGTTTTGGCTTTGTTTTGGATTGTTCGTCGTTCTGAACAAAGTTCATTACTTATCGTCACATAGACTGTGGCTAGGCGGGTATTCGAACAAAGTTCATTACCAATCGTCACATAAACTGTGGCTAGGCGGGTATTCGAACAAAGTCCATTACCAAACGTCACATAGACTGTGGCTAGGCGGGTATTCGAACTCACGGTCATTGACCGAGGTTGGTTCTCAGACGCTTTATCGACTGCAATGGTTTGGAGTATTAAGCTTGTTATAGGATTTTAGAAGTCGTTGGGCAAAACAGTGCTTACTTGTTTCAGTAAAAATATGTTGCTATTGGTTATATAATAAAAAATAAACAGTCCAAAATGATTCAGTATTTAAGAAATACTTTTAATTATATTGGTGAAATAGAAGCCAGGTTGATGTTTCATCAGTCAAGGGACACTAAAAGGTCTCACTTAAGAATTACCTCCCTTACATGACGGTAGCAAGATTCTTACGCAAAATAAATTAGAGCTGTGTAAAGGGGTTGGGCAATTCTTTTGTTAAAAATGCATAAAATGTCATATTTCTTTGTGCATATGGGAACATTGGAACATTTTCATGATTTCTGCAAAGTTTGGATGACATTTGGAACTGTTTGTTGGTGCTATAACAGTTTAAAGATGCGTAGTGGTACACTGTAACAAATGGGCAGAATTGTCAAACATGAAGGGGTGCCATCAAACCATCGAAATTGTGAAAAAGCAACCTGGTCAACCTTTTTTTCTGCATACTTGGACCAACAGAGGACTATCTATGGGCACAAGGCACTTTTAGAACCATTGGTAATGTATCCAGTGTTCCAGAAGTGCATGTCTCTATATATAGAACAGTACAAAATTTATTCTTGTGTGAGACGTAAAAGTTCAAGAACATATCTGAAGAAGACACGGTGGTTATACGAGGGATTGAACATCAAACAAAACAAAAATCACATTGCGTGCGGTTTGCATGTGATGAAGGGTTTATGTCAAAATAAAATAAAACTAAATATAGTACAGATCATTACTTACGTATCCCGTTAATAGAGGCCTTATTTTCCTCAGAGAGATTTGCATCCCATCCCGGCCACCAGTGTGTAGACCAAAATCGATTGTCATCGGTCCATTCTAAACAAATAGGAGTAATTTAAAACATTAAAAGGAGAATAGTTCAATTTTCCTCGTCTTCATTTTGTTAGAAAAAAGATGAACCAATGGACTTGACGCGGGGTATTGTTTGTCCAAGTAAATACAATGCAATTTTTCTTTTTTATTTAGATATCGTTAGCTTGTCTAAGGAAAATGGCGGCGTCACAACAAATATCGATCTCTGAATGGATTATCGGCTTGTTTGATTGACATCCCGCGTCAGATAAATGTGTTTGTTGAACTCTTATTAAAGTTTATTGATGGAAAAGAAATGTCATGCGTCTTTTCTGACGTTTTATTTATAAATACTATATGAATCTTTTATTTTTTTTATTGCAAAGTTGACATGTTTAAAACATCAATTTGTAGCATAAATAACTAATAAAATGCAAAAGGGTCGGATTACAAGTTTTAACAGCATTATTTACAGCCCTCCCTGATATATCAAAATGCACATACACATCAAAGTGACAATATCTTTGCAATACAAATTAACACAGTCATATACTTTCGAACAAGTGTATCACTCTCTTCGACACGCATGTAAACAGTAATCTTTACACGTATGTGTGTATCACCATATACAATATGTATCTACAAATGTTACTATCTGTTTACACACCAAATTAATCTTTACACGTATGTGTGAATCACCATATACAATATGTATCTGCAAATATTACTATCTGTTTACACACCAAATTAATCTTTACACGTATGTGTGTATCACCATATACAATATGTATCTGCAAATATTACTATCTGTTTACACATCAAGTTAATCTTTACACGCATGTGTGTATAACCATATACAATATGTATCTGCAAATATTACTATCTGTTTACACATCAAATAATTTTTACACGTATGTGTATATCACCATATACAATATGTATCTGCAAATATTACTATCTGTTTACATATCAAAATTAATCTTTACACGTATGTGTCTAGAACTATATCAAATATGTATCTGCAAATATTACAATCTGTTTTACACATCAAAATTAATCTTTACACGTGTGTGTGTATCACCATATACAATATGTATCTTCAAATATTACCACAAATTATGAATGTTAACACTTTAGGTTTATAAGAATTTATTTAGTTAAGTAAATGTTATTGTGACTTGATACTTGTTACACTTACGTTGGCTTCGAATATGTACAATATTATACCTTCTATTATACGATATTGTTTTAGTCGATATACGACATTGTTTGGAGAATATATGCTTAATGCTAGATCATTTACAAATTTACCTGTCATTGTGATTTTTTCTCCATACATATAGATGAATCCCCTCGCCTGGTAGTTCTGGAATTTCATGGTCTTTATTTTAAACAAATCTACGTAATGCTTTGTCAAATAATGATTTGGAGGCAGTCTCATTGCGCCAGCTGTCCGATATAAAATGAAAATAAAAACAACATACAACTTAAAGTCACACCAGTAAGTAAAATAAAACAAGTGCTTTTAAAAAAGTATCTAATGGTTAGGTCTGTTAAGGATATGACAATAAGAGGGAATGAAGGTGTAGGTTTGTGAACAAAGTAGGCTTGTTCAAAGGTGTTAAGATGCAATATTTGGGTGAAAAGACACTTTACTTTTATGCCGACTTACCGAATATTGAAAAGAAAAAATAACCGTACGCAAGGGCCAAATACATAACGTGTTATAGATCGACATTCAAGACACACAGCGGTTCTTTTTTCCAGGGGATAATCGTTCGCCTCGGATGGGGAAGTTCGTATGTTCGATCCCCGGCTGGGTCATACCAAATACTTGAAAAATAATATTAGAAGCTTCCTCGCTTAGGGCTCAGCATTAGAGGATAGTTCTAGATCAGGTCGGCCCGTGTCAGTATAATGTAATTGGGTGGGGCATCATATTAAGTAACTGTGGCATTAAACTCCAGTGTAAGAATACTGTTGAAAGTGGCGCTTCACACCATACAATAATATTTAAAACAAAACTTTGAAGTTTGATGTTGATTGTTGAACTGTAAAACGAAATCTTACTTGGTTTATACATGTATCGCCCTATAGTTATTATGCATTTACTCTGGTTTAAACTATGTGCTGTGTGTCATCTCCGACACATTACAGTTTATACACTCAATGTCTCACTACACAGTTGAATTTTATTCTTTGTTCTACATAAAATAAGGTCTAGGATTTCCACGTAAACAAAATCCACATAGAAATTTTTTTTTCAGTGCAGGCATGTATCATAAAAATGCACACTGACTGGTTGGTTGACTAACGTGTGTGTTTTTTTTTAAAAATTCCTCAAATGCATCTGATAAAATCTTGTAAAGTCACTCTTTTAACACCATTGACGTCTTATTGCAGTATATGCTATGTCAGCTTTGATCTATTCTGCAGTAGACATCACATCTACTATGAATCATTTTGAAAATATTTCTAACTAAATTACAAAGGACCTTTTTAAGCGCAAAAAAAACCCGCAAAACAGGAAGAGATGTGAAAAGGCAACACATGGTTTAAAGGGGCCTTACTTGAAAATGAAAATAAAGTAGGTACCAAGTTATTCAGTAACATCTAAAGTAATCAATAAGATGAACAGACAGTAATTATATGGATATATATATATATATATATATATATATATATATACGGGGTTGTTATGTTATTAAAGGTAATTAAAGATTGGATGTGTATTTTAGCGAGTGGGGGTATGATGTTAAACGTAATTAAAATTGCATATGTATTTACGCGAGAGGGGGTATGATGTTAAAGGTAATTAAAGATTGGATATGTATTTTAGCGAGTGGGGGTATGATGTTAAACGTAATTAAAATTGCATATGTATTTACGCGAGAGGGGGTATGATGTTAAAGGTAATTAAAGATTGGATATGTATTTTAGCGAGTGGGGGTATGATGTTAAACGTAATTAAAGATTGGATATGTATTTTAGCGAGTGGGGTATGATGTTAAACGTAATTAAAGATTGGATATGTATTTTAGCGAGTGGGGTATGATGTTAAACGTAATTAAAGATTGGATATGTATTTTAGCGAGTGGGGTATGATGTTAAAGGTAATTAAAGATTGGATATGTATTTTAGCGAGTGGGGTATGATGTTAAACGTAATTAAAGATTGGATATGTATTTTAGCGAGTGGGGTATGATGTTAAACGTAATTAAAGATTGGATATGTATTTTAGCGAGTGGGGTATGATGTTAAACGTAATTAAAGATTGGATATGTATTTTAGCGAGTGGGGTATGATGTTAAACGTAATTAAAGATTGGATATATATTTATGGGGATAATGTGATATGATATTAAACGTAATTAAATATTGCATATGTGTTAACGTGGGGGTATGATGTTAAACGTAATTAAAAATTTGATATGAATTAACGAGAGTGGGGGTATGATGTTAAACGTAATTAAAAATCGGATATGCATTTACGGCGGGTGGGTGTTATGATGTTAAACGTAATTAAAAATTGGATATGCATTTACGGGGTGGGGGTATGGTGTTTAAAGTAATCAAAAAATGGACATGTATTTACGGGGATATGGAGTTAAACGTATATGTATTTCCGGGAGATAGGGGTATGGTGTTTAACGTAATGAAAACCTGGATATATATTTACGGGAGAGAGGGGTACGGTGTTTAACGTAAAGAAAAACTTGATATGTATTTCCGGGAGAGAGGGGTATGGTGTTTAACGTAATGAAAAACTGGATATGTATTTCCAGGAGAGAGGGGTATGGTGTTTAACGAAATGAAAAACTGGATATGTATTTACGGGAGAGAGGGGTACGGTGTTTAACGTAATGAAAAACTGGATATGTATTTCAAGGAGAGAGGGGTATGATGTTAAACGTAATGAAAAACCGGATATGTATTTACGGGAGAAAGGGGTATGGTGTTTAACGAAATGAAAAACTTGATATGTATTTACGGGAGAGAGGGGTACGGTGTTTAACGTAATGAAAAACTTGATATGTATTTACGGGAGAGAGGGGTACGGTGTTTAACGTAATGAAAAACTTGATTTGTATTTACGGGATAGAGGGGTACGGTGTTTAACGTAATAAAAAACTTGATATGTATTTCAAGGAGAGAGGGGTACGGTGTTTAACGTAATATAAAACTTGATATGTATTTACGGGAGAAAGGGGTACGGTGTTTAACGTAATGAAAAACTTGATATATATTTACGGGAGAGAGGGGTACGGTGTTTAACGTAATGAAAAACTTGATATATATTTACGGGAGAGAGGGGTACGGTGTTTAACGTAATGAAAAACTTGATATGTATTTACGGGAGAGATGGGTCTGATGTTAAACGTAATTAAAAATTGTATATATATATTCACAACGCTTACCTTGTCGCTATAGGAGCGGGACTAAGATTTAAAAAAAAAATGATCATGTGGCTCAATATCTAGTATCTCTTATTGCACATAGCTGGTAACTTGTCTACAAAGAAAAGATAGACCAGATAATAAACACACAAAAATTAGATTTAAAAGGAATCACTAATGCATGACATTTTGAAATATTTGATAGCATCTTATCCTTTATATTTTGATTATTCTACCTTTTTGTATGTAAATACTGGCTATAAAATATGTTAAAACCAAATTATAGCGACGATTAAATGAAATTCTATGCTGTACTGATTGATGATTAACGCATGAATGTGCATTTTCAACGCGTAAATTCATATCAGCATTTTGTGTCTACATTATTATGAGAGAGAGAGAGTGAGAGAGAGAGAGAGAGAGAGAGAGAGAGAAAGAGAATTTTACTTGTATATACCGTAATGCAACAAACAATATCACCATAGATCTAGTTATAACATGTTGCAGTTTGTATCGATCTGGACCCATTTGTCCAAAGCTCTGTTAGCTTAACCACCTGTTGAGTGAAATATTGTAACTTCATTTTTTTCTACACTTAATGATGTCATTGCAATATGAACGCATTTTTAGAAACAAAATGGCATATTTTCATAATTTTCAACAAAATGATAACCTTAAATCGTGCAAATATCAAAATATCATGGTTTGAAGATTACACTTAACCAAGCTTTGAACAACTGGGCCCAGACATTATATTATAACATGAATATCAATATTTGTCGAAATATTTGGCTGCACCAACAGCCGTTACTAAGAAATAAGACTAAACATTTTACATATAGAAACAAGTCTCAAACCTTTTAGACATAAAATTTAATACATCACACACACACACACACACACACACACACACACCTAGCTGTTGCCATATTTCCTTGAGAAAGTTTTCGTCAGTTTTGAAATAAGTACGAAACTGCTTCTTCAAATAAAATGGTCAGTTTAGCGAGGCCAAATGTTGTATTATTGTATAACACTTTTTCTTGTTCAAACTTAACCTTAGTGTTGTTAAATTGTACATAATCATGGTGTTTAATTTTATATTTATGTTATTCGTTTAACATTCTTATTATTTAACTATGACCATAAATATAAACAAACTTACAACAAACATATAGAATTAATAAACACAAAATTAAACAATTAAAAAAAGGACATAAAGATAAAAACAACAAATACAGTAAACAACAAGAAAATAATAAACATAAACATGAAAATATCAAACACAACTGAAACTGAACAACACAAATATACAAAGAAGAACAAACAAAAAAAACACCGTATTTATTTTTAAATTAGCAGTGCGAGTAAGGTGACGTCAATTGATGATGTCAGGACTGCGCGTTTCGGTAGTTATGTCATAAAACCAGACCAGGCGCATTTAAAGACCCAACATCCGATCAGACTATCGGATGTAAATTAGTTACTCTGCAGGGCGTGTTTTATCAACTGAGAGTGTATAATATGGTCTAACAATAGAACAGTGATAATAGCAGACAGCAAAATATTTGTAAAACACTGAAGGTTTACATTGTAACTGAAACAGGAATGTTGAATCTGGGGTCAATATCACATCCCACTTTAGCATTAGGGACTACAGGGTATTTAATTACTCATTATCAGGTAATTACTGTTTTATCAACAATATTAAGTGATGTGATAATGTTGTTGATTGATATCAAAGTAATTATGTATATGAACATATGTGCCTAATAATTTTAAACCACAATTCAAGCATTACAATCAGTCTAACAGATATGCCCAAAATCCCTATATTCAAGTTGGTATAGCCCATTATGAATCATTTAGTACGATTTGGAGGGAAATTAAAATACATAGATATGTTACATGTCATGTGCTGATTTTTTTGTCACTTTTAGTGACGGAAAATAAGAACTTGCAATTATATTCATACTTGGATATTATATTAATAATGGGATGTTATTGATAAAAATGTAATTATCAACACTTTGTTGAATATATTAGGAATTAGACTTGAACTAATGTTGATGTGATTAAAAATTGCAAAAGGTGTCTTTCTCAACACAATACCTCAAATCATACCTTGGATACAAAGTTGAGTGATAGAGACTGTGCTAATAATAAACTTTAATTAATGCTGATGTTTTATCATGCATGTGTATTTATTGTAAATTATAAATTGTTGTGGTTATGAACAATGTCAAGGCCGCGCATATCAAAAACAAAATTAAAAGTGAAAAAATCATTAAAAAAATTGGTTCCTGTTATAACAATGTAAAACACGGAGGGAGATAAACCACTTCAACTCTATTAAAGCAGAAATCATGATAAATAAATCAGTTGTAATTAAGAATTTACTGATAAATAATTAAGAAAAGGACCAGAAATGTTTTTTTATTTGGTAATTTTAAGTCACTTTCAAAAGCTTTCATTTGACAAAAGCCGTTTATATATATATATATATATATATATTCATGATATTCCTGGTGAAAACACTATCTTTAGTTTTAATTTAAAACTATCATTTCTGTTTCATGTGATATAATACACATGTAAAATGATTCATTCATGTGGCACCATATTTTTTTTTTTAATAAAGAAGAGGAACAATTGTATAATTCAATTAAATATGGTGATATACAACTGTTGGTGATTAAAAAAAGGATAATAGAAGGAATCATTTATAAGTTTGGTTAGTCTCGCATGATTTGTAGTTTGTATTTAACTATTATATCTTTAATACAGCCATGTGAGCTACAGCATGCCAGTTTGTTTACAAACATTGGTCACATGACAAATATTGACCTGCAACTATGTGATATGTTCAGCATTTTTTTCAGGTACAAGTACATAATTTATGGCATTTTACCATTATGGTGAATATGAAATTCAATGTATTTTTTTTTCCAAGAAAAATGTGTTATATTTTATTTATTTATTTTTTCATTATTCACAGAGAAGCAACAATCTACTACTCAACGCAGTTATGGTTCATTGCATGGATTCAGAATTGTGCAAAATGTTACTACATTTTTTCACAGTAAGTGTATTTTGAAACTTCCACTGACTTTATTTTAAAAAACTTATTTTTTTTTAGAATTTGTTCTGTTCCCAGGATCAAATAGTGCAACTAGTATATATGGAAAATGTGTCGCTAGAGTGTTTTCGAATCTTACGATCTTACTGCAAAGTTATAATATAGATCAGTAGTACAGTGAATGGAATGTTGGAGAGGTTGAAGGTTTGGTCCGTTGTCCGTGACCGTTTAGTTTTATTTTCACTTTTTTCCCCTATCAGGTAGAGGAAATGATCATTTGAAGGTACGACTGAAGCATATGTTGTTGTTAAGCTGAGATGTGTGATGGTGAATTATGAATGGTAACCGTATGTTGTACACTTTGTTTGAATATTTAGCATCATTCTATGCCATCAACAGCTAACACAGATGATTAGTTTACCATATCACTATTTCCTGTTATCCTGAAAGGTTAATCAGTTTTGATCGATTAAATATCTAGGGTCATTTTTATGCTATCGAGGGCTAACAGACAATAATTAACCTAACCACAGTTACCTGGAATCCTGAAAGGTTAACGAGTACTTGAATACTCCCCATTTCCGCAAGTACCTGATAACTTTACCACTGGAATCAGCGGTGATATACGAATAATAATGAGACACAATGTCGTATATCAATCATCATGGAAACTGTTGCCGGGCAGGAATTAGAACTCACGACCCCTGAATTGATAGTCAGACGCGTTACCAACTGAGCTAATCGGGCACGGCTGGTAAATCTACTCAGGGACAACCATCTCTGCAAGTGAGAGATGGATGACAATAAGTTGCAATGTTGTATATTAATCATCACATGGAGATTCAAACTCATGACCCCTGGATTGATAGTCAAGCGGGCTACCGTCTGAGCTGATCAGACATGGTCCTGGTTTTATGATGAAAATGGAGTTATTTTTATTGTTAATGTTTTAGGATTTTTTAATATTAGACACCATGTATATAAGAACCAAATACATTATGACCATCATCACATAATGGAAAGAGATAATTGAGTTCAATGTTGTATTGAGCAAACTCCCATATACATGGATAAATGTTAGAGTTTTGACAATTCAAGGGTCATAATTCTGTTACATGTATCCAATTTGGTTCATTCATAATCATATCTTACATGAAGACCAACTGATAACTGCAGGCATACACACTGTAAAAGTTATCAGACTGAATTAAACCTTGCTACCATATCTTGTTTTATATATATTGGGATACTTTTGTTTTTTGTGTGTGAACACATAAAAATAATGTTGCAGTATGTTCACACTCTATGCTGTTCGCTTGGTCAATAATTTCTTCGGGCAGCATTTAATAGATTGTCAACGGGTTTGATCCCAGGCTTAACCTGATAGCCTCTAAACAACACTCAATCATTGTTTTATCGTGGATATGGACATGAAGAATATTTGGTTTTTCCCACACCTAAGCCATAAAATTGTATTGTATCAGTGATATCACAAAGGTCTGCTGCTTGTTAGCATTGCCACACTTTAGTATCATGATGCAGATATAAACATGATACCCAATCAGCATTTATTACTCTTATTTTAATCTTTGCTATAATTCGACCTGGGTTTGAACCCATGACATTTCGCATGCGAGACAGATTTTAACTAGTCCACTTTTGCAGTATATTATAAGTCATGAAGCACAATCTAAATATATAAAGAGAACCGGTGATTTGTTCTATAAAAGATAATTTTAGAAAAAATTGATGCTAAGATACCATGGTATTTTAAGAATATACACTTCTTCCTGTTGAAAGCTCAACTTATTATCTAAATTAATTATTTCAAGTGCTCAACATAATATGTATATAATAATTATTATGTAATATTGTACATAATTAATAGACATATGTTGTGACGGCAATATGTTGAGCCCTCGACGTATAAAGTGAGGAGTTTGAAATAACAAGTCAGGAGCTCATCATAATTAGTCCGTATCAAGTGGTAACAGTGTGAGATATTGAAATAAGTACAATCTTGAGATAATAAGTAAAGAATTTGACATTACAAGTCTAACGCTCAATCTAATAAGTCGAGAGCTTGAAATAATAAATTATAAGCTGAGAGCCCAATAAGTCCAGTTCTAGAGATAATAAGTTGAGATATGGAGATAATTCAAAATATTTAGATATCTAGTGGAGACAATACGTCAAGGGCTCAACATAATAAATAACTTGATATAAGTCAATATTGAGATAGAATAAGCTGAGGGCTGGACATAACAAGTTGAGCGCTTGAGATAATAATTGAAGAACTCGACTTAACTCAATATCTTGTCAAGTACAAAAAAAATATGTGCGTGTCTTAAATACACTTACATAATGTGCAAAGCCATTACCAATTCTATTTTTTAATTACTATGACTACTTGTTGAAAAACGCATTTTATCTTAACACTTTCAGATACCATAGGTGATATTCCAATGTGCCATACTACTAGCCAGTTACAGTGTTATTTGAAAGAAAACAGTGTTGTTACATTCAAAAAGCTAAGGGCATCCTACTGTTCAGGCCTCCAGGAAAATGACTTGAAATCTACTGCAGTTATTGCAATGGATAACCAATGACGTATCGTGGACAATTACTAAAATACAATCACATGCTTCCAAAGGCTGTATTCAAACAATATAACAATGTCTCTTGAGTCATAAACTAACATTTGAGGAACATGATCTTTTTGTGTGTGTAAGATAGAGGGACGGTATAGACATGATTGAATTGCTTTAAAGGAATGAAGCATACAATTATATAGACTGTGAGCTTAGTTAGTAATTATAAATTTGACTGTTCAAGTGTAACCAGTAGTAATCTTACAAATAGCTTTCAGGAATAATTGAGAAGTTTCTGTTTGGTAGAATAAGTAATTCTCTTTAAAAAAACAATTATTATTTACAAACGGTTCATTGAAAGTTTGTATATACGGAATGTAGAAGACTAAGACTTGAACCATGCTTTGAATAACACGTCTTGATCTTTAAAGTATTTTCATTTTTATTTTATCAAAATCATGAAGACACAATAATAATTATATATAACTATATAAATTTTCTTTTTTTTTCTTCTTTTTATATCCCTTACCAAAGAATTATACTGAGATGGAAAAGCAAGTGATTGGGGTTTTGTAAAAGCTTGCGTATTCACACACTGTCTTGTGAGTTTTTAATGGCCTTACGTTGCGGAACAAAACAAGACCATTCATATTTTGTGTTTAAAATTAGTGATGTACTTCTGATTACAAAATAATTATACTGCAATAAAGAAACAACCATTTAATATGTACAAGAAAGCAGTAGCCTATGAAGTCTGAATGATTAATTTGCCAAATAATCTGCTTGCTATTTTATCAACATTTAGTCAGAAGACGCCAATTTCCTATCCTTCTATATACATCATTGCTTTATATTAAATCTAGAGCGTGTGTTCCAAGTACAAACCCTGTCTCAAGTAAGAAAATGTATCTAAATTATTCAGAATTGAAATTACTTTTTTATGAAGGAGCTTTGGTGTACATAATACTCCCATAGTTTTGTCAAGTGTTGCTGGTTACCGGCGCTGATGAATGTAACACTATAGTATATATGATGAAGCCATTCTTACAAGTACAAGCTAAACTAGTGAAATCATTTTTAAAGGGATACACATTAATCTTGGAATCAATTTAATCTTTGTCCATCTAACTAATTACTCTCAATACATGCTCATATGAATATAAACCTCCATATACACTTTATCTGAAACTTCATATTTACAAAACTATTAACATGAAGTTTTCTATAACTTAGGTGTCTAGTTAATTTTAGAAAGAAACGAGTTTAAAAATGTCACCATTTTGTCCTAGATGACCAAAAATGTGAAAAGCTAATTTATTAAATTTAACATGTGTCCCTTTAACATTTTTTAAACTAAACAATAATTTCAAGAAAAATACGCTGACTGTTTTTACATTTTATTAATATTACAAATGAACTGAAATAATAAAATCATAAAAAAGAGATCCTTATATCCATAGTTCACCTTAAACTGTAAGGATTGTGTCATGATAACAGTTTTCAAATTGATTGGTGGAATATTTAGTGGGATTGTTATGCCATTGAGGGCTAACAGACGATCAGTTAACCACTCTTTCCTTGGATCCTGAAAGGTTAACCAGTACTTGAGCACACCCAATCTCCAAAAGTAACCGATAACTTTCTCACTTGAATCTGCTGTGAGAGACAAATGAAAACGAGTTGTAATGTCGTACATCAATCATCAAGGAGATTTTGCAGAGTGGGGTTTTGAACTCACAACTCCTGGATTGATAGTCGGACGCACTACCAACTAAGCTAAACGGGCCCGGTTTCTCAAATAAAGCTTAATATTGATACCATGGACATGGTCAAATGTAATGCAGGGTTTCTGATTTGAATAAACCCTACAGAGGTGCAAGCTATACAAAATAATGTCAAGTACAAATTTTGTGGTTACATAAACATGCAACACATATGTTATTTTACTAGAAAACTATAATATATAGTAATCACTTATGGCACAGGAGTGCAAGAAACCCACGTCCTATTATACTTGTTAAATAACTCTACTATTTAATCATTGCTTGGCTTTTATCGTATAACTCTGCACTCATACCTAAATACTGATCAACTTTCCGACTTGCCCAAACATATAAATGACATTGATTTGTCATGGTAAAATGGCGTTGTTTGGTGGAATTACATAAAACACTGACTGGTGATCTGATGTTATTGCACGGTAGTTAGCGGTGCTTTCAGCAATAGTTTAGTCATCGAAACCGCGTCTACACCAGACAGTATTCAAAGTGCTGTCATGCTGGAGTATCAATTTCGCAGACACATTGTAGGATACCCTATCATACTTGTCTCCAAATACTGACACTTCTAGTTTCATTTTTCTGAAAATAAAATGTTTGGTACAACACGGTCAGGGATCGAACCGTTGATTTTCCGCATGTGAAGCAGATGCTCTACCACTAGATCAATGTATGGTTAAGAGGTGATATAAAAAATGAAAGGTTAATGTTACATTTATCTGAATTATATGATAAAAAGGAACTTGAATTGAACATACATTTTTATTGATTGATAATTTACTACAATCTCGCAACAGAGCTAGCTTCTGTGGCAACATCAGTAGAGCGTTGCACAAAGTAGATGTGGGTTCAAATCATCGTTGATATCACTTATTTTTCATTGTAAATATTCCAGTCACACCTCAATGTAATTTATTAATTGACAAAAATACTATGACGCTCGACACATAATAAATTCGATAATTAACAAGCACTTGTGTTACAAGATCCTTTTATGTAGTACAGAAACAGGTTTTTTTTGGTTAAAAGATAATGACAAACGGTCACTGAGTAATCAGAAAAGCTCTTGAGTCTGTGGCCTCCATGAGCTCAAAATCATCCACAAATATTTAACAGACATCATTTATTCCATTTCCTTCGTTCAGTCTTATGGAAATAAAATCATTGCAATGGCAACACCCTTTCCCTCAACGTACTAAAGTCTGGGTTTAGTGGCTGCTCTCTCGATAGACTGTTGGTAGCGATGATATAACCTGTTTTTATTTGTGTCCAAAGTTATTAACTATAGAGCGAGGATGACAATTATATGGTGATGCACTTTACTAGAAGAAAAGGCAAACGAGTATATGTCCCTCCCTGCAGACTCAGGATCTGTCCATGTTGTTCTTCACACAAACTTAGGATCTGTCCATGATATTCTTCACACAAAATACCTAGTCACTGATGTTTTCAAAGTCAGTCACTGTCAATAACTGACATGCCTTTTACTCTTGTCAAAATCATTTTTCCAAGCTGAATATGTTGGGAACAGGTCAGTTCTGTACAGGATACAGATATGTAAGAGCACTGCATCACCACAGAGAACAGTATTGGTGTTTAGACATCACTTGGTCCAGTGTGACAGTTCCATTTCCTAGATAGAAAAATGAAATAGAATATAATAAGATGTCATATTTTTTCCAGTTATAAAATGTTGCATCTGTCAATACTAGATTTACTTTCCTAGATACAAACTTTTGAACCAGAAAATAAGTGCATGCACATATATAATTGAAACACACAGGTTGGTACACAGAAATATAATAAAATTGGGGCCATAAAATTGGTCTACATGTAGACAATGTAAAGTTCTATATCGCATGTATAAGCTTTAACGGATGATTGAAAAGTTGTTACATAGGTCTATTAAATAACTAAGTAAAGCGGTGAAATCACCCGGTACGGAATTGGGGGCGAAATTGTAGTTGTACGAAACTTCCAACAACTCTCTGTGTTTACCGGCTTTTAGCGTAATAAAACAATGCGTGGATGGACAGCATTTTTTATAACATTATTATTATTAGACATCTGACGTGCTTTTCATCACGGTGGATATACAATAAAATACGCCAAAGGCACTTGTAATTAAAAATCGCACTGGCTTCGAACGCAAACAAGAAGAAAAAGACGTACAGTAGTCGTCCGTTTCAGTTCTCGAATGACAACAGTGCAAAACACAATATTCGCTCTGCATTAAGATAGTTAACAATATATCTATATGCTCTTGTTGAATTTTAAAATGTTACGTGCATTTAAAAGTCATAAATTGCGTATAGAAAAAACTTACACGGGACTTTACAGATTCTAGAAATGTTGGTATTCTATTGCGCATGCGCGAATGTAATATCCTGTATCGTCATACAGACAATTTACATATTTTATTTATAAATGACGGATGGGGAAACCCGTTACCAGTATTCTGAAAACACGTACCAATAATTCAGTAAAATATCAATATATTTTATTTACCAAAGCCGCGGAAAGGTTTATATTGAACAAAAATCATCATATATTGTATATTTAAGTAAAGTTAAATGGGATATTAGTTTGTTAATCATTCGTTGATAAGTTCCTTTAACAAATTTGATTCATCCACGCTTAGGTTTTCACATAATACAGAGGGTAATATCCACTATAATTAAGATTGTTTTGTTTCATTTTTTACTTGGTTATTATGGGAAAACATGTTGATGGCAAATTTAAATAAAAGAGTGGAAAATTCATGAACCACGAAATTCAAGCTTACAATGCGCAAAAACAAGCAAATATTTTAAATTATATATAGTGATTGCATAAACAAATATTTTAAAATGATAAGCACATTAAAACCGAAGAAAATTGGTTCATAAAGTTACAAAAGTGGTCGGACAAAATTAATAGCGGTAAAGAAAATATGAATATTCTCTTATTTTACTCTACAAAGAATGATAAGAGATTTCATAGTATTTTATATATAATGTCTGTTGACTCATTTTGTTTAAATCTATTATTCATATAATGTATGAAATCAATTCGTAAAATGTATGTATTCGTTCTTATTGTTAACTAAAACTACGTGTGTTCTCCACATTGAGTTTATGATTCCTTCTCCGGCTAGAAGAAGTGTAGAAGCTAGCACTGTCTATTTAGTTTAGTTACATGATAAGAGCGTTTGTTAAAATGCAAATAGTAACTATTCAAATAGTGTGCAAATACCTTTTTTCTTCAAAAACCTGAGTCATAGCGTGACTATCAATGATAATGCACATTTGAATTTGCACCAAATTAAATCATTTTCTAAGACATTCAACAATTCAGACTTTGTGATGGAGTTCCTAGAAACTACAACCCTAATAAGAAATATAGGTACCGCCGACAACTCGTGTTTCGGCACAGAACCAATTTCAACATTTCTGCTAGCGTTTCCAACTTTCAAAAAAAAAATGAATTTAGTATTCTGTCAGTTTTAACAAACAGACCTTCTTGAACTTCATACATCAAAGCATTGGCATTTATTTTTCTTCAAAGGGTAATACTCTAATTCCATATCTTCAATGTTGTTCCCAGATTAGCAGAAAATGTCAAAAGTGTCTATCTTTTGAATTAAAGCTTAAACATCATCAATGTCAATTTTTGAACGTAGAGTATCATATCTGGTGTAGGCGGAGTGTTCCTCTTCATCACGTTCTCCATGTAGTAACAATTTTCAGGACACACCCGATTGAGATATGCAAGTGACACAGAATTTCATTTAGTATGATTAATATTTTCCCATTGTTTATTTTATAAAACTTATTCATCAATTCTGTTGCTTGGTCTGTATGTATTTGCTTGACTATAAAAGTTCCACCGGCAGCATGCTACTCCAGTGTGGCAGCGTTTACAATAAATGTATCGAGCAGACACAATCGCGTTATGACTGAAAAATCGTTAAAGCGACACCAAGCCCCATGCCGTGTATCTGGAAGGAGTTTCATTTAATTCTGATATAGTTTCAATTGTCAAATCATATGACATTAGCATGAAATATGATGAAGGAAGAAATGCACAGATAGCTCGTATAATCGTACGATCTGATTCATATGGAACTTATACTAATCACGCTAGTTTAACATGATTGTCAAAACTATTCTCACCGCAATCAATCTTTTCCCGCCATTCTTTATGATATTGATCTATATTAGGAAATTATAAAAAAAACGACAATGAAATATAATGCACACTGCTCTTGTCGATACCTAGCAGTCACTGTAGTTTCCCTTGACAGTGCAAAATAAATAACTCCACGAGATGAGCGGTGTTTGATAATTTTATTCCTGTACAAATCGTCTTTACAAACATAAGATTACTTGGACAAACAATGCCACGTGACCGGTTGGCGGAGCGATAGTCGTTCTCAATTGTAAAAAACGTCATGGACAATCATCACAAAGTCTGCATACGTCCGGGTGAATATTCAAACTCATGACCACTAGATTTAGAGTCGGTCTCACAACTGCTTGAGCAAGCAGAACTTTTTAAATTGACACATATAACGAGTTTTTATCATTCTACCTTTAGTTAATAGTGTAAATGGTCAGATAATCAACCTTAATGCAGTTACTGTGTGTACCCGTCAAGAAAATAAAGATTGTGCTAGGGAATGTCGTGGAATATGAACGTAATATAGTATACTTTAGATACATAACACTTATAAATGTAAAGAAAAGTAGGCGTAGGGACAGTTTAAAGTATAAATGACACAAGGGTATAATATACTTTAGATTGATTGATAATTTTATTTCTTCCAATTTTCAGGAGAGCATGTAAATAATACAATGAAACGAATGAACAAGCCAACACATTTACAAAAATGAACATACATCAATATACTAAAATAAATTCATTATTGATATATGTACATAATATGACTACTTTATATTCAATTCAAATCGATTGAATTTTCTTATTCATCACAAGCACCATACAAAGTTCTTCGCCTTAACAATTTAGGCGACTACATAATGAGACGAGCACGTCATATAATATCATACATATGTCAAATTTTCATATCTGTATTCTGAGGCCTATTTCTCAATATGTTTCCACATGTAATTAGTGTTATTATAAAATATTTCTGTAAATAATATGTAAATGTATATTTAGAGGGCCCCACGGAAAATAAGTTTCAAACTAATTTGGATACCGTCTTTAAATAAAGATTTCTAAGTAAGGCACACTTTCATTTGACAAGGGTAGCCTTCTCCATATTTTTTTTCTATTTTTTACTTCCTACCTCGAATATATAAAAAAAAAAATAATATATGAAATGAGAATATCCACAAACACCTTCCTTCATCTAACAACTTGAATGATTCTCAAATCGTTTCAAGTTGCCTTTATTATTTTTATATCCTTTCTTCTTTCAGACTTTTATTTCTTTACCTCTCTTCATCTCTGTTATGTCTGGGTCATTTTGCTCGTTTTGTCTCATCGGTCGCCCCTCTCTGGTGATTGTTATGACTTTGGAATTACATAATGTGTGTTGATTTAAATATGTACAGGGCGAGAATAGGAACATTCGCCCTTACTCAATCTAAGACTAAGGGACTTAAGTCTCTCACAAGTTTTGAACTATTGTCTTGGTTAGCTATAATCATAATGCAACATGGGGATATTGAATCCAATCCAGGCCCAATCCATACACTTAATTCGCCAGTCAATAACGAAAACACTTCTTATCAACATAATATGTCAATAGTTCACTACAATGTCCAGAGTTTTCTGCCAAAGAAAGAATTACTCTATGCAGAATTATTCAACTTTGATATATTAGCATTTACCGAGACCTGGTTAACAGACAATGTGTCAAACGATGATATATTCTTTGACAATTATTTAGTCCCATTTCGTAAAGACAGACCATTAGACGCTCATGGTGGTATTATTGTATACGTAAGCGATAAATTACACGCAATAAGAAGAACTGAACTTGAACCCAATAATATCGAATGCTTATGGATAGAAGTCTACATTAATAATAAAAAGATACTTTATGGTACGTTTTACAGACCTCCAAATTCTCCTGAAGCTACATTAAATACTATTGAAGAGTCTATAGGCCTCGCTGTGGATACAGGAATACAAGATATTATTATAATGGGAGATTTCAACCTTGATGTTCTTAAACCAAATACTAATAGGAAACTTATTAATCTAATGCAAAGATTTGACCTTTCGCAAACAATTGCAGAACCCACCAATTTTACAGAATATTCTTCATCTATTATTGACTTATTGTTTGTATCTAAACTCGCTACAATTGCTGCTAGCGGAGTTGGCGAACCTTTTCTTGATCAAAATATGAGATATCACTGTCCCATCTTCTGTCATATCAACATAAGCAAACCATTACCAAATTGCTCCAAACGTACTATTTGGATGTATAATCAGGGCGACTATGACCGTTTAAGACAAGAAGCGCGTAACACCGACTGGAACTCCCACTATGACAACGACATTGACACATATGCAAAAAATATATCAAACACAATAATTAAACTCGCTGAAAGCTCAATTCCAAGAAAAATTGTAACAATTCGCCCAACTGACCCCCCTTGGATGAAATCTGAAATACGTAAACTTATGCGAAAACGTAAACAACTATATGACAAAGCTAAAATTTCCAACACACTTGAGAATTGGTCAAACTATAAAAAACTTCGAAACGAAACAATAACAAAAATACGCAAATCCAAGCAGGAACAATTAAACAATCTATCTGAAAAGTTAAAGTCTAGTTCCTTATCAACCTCTGACTGGTGGAAACTCCTAAAATCATTTATTAAGCCAAATTGCACTTCATCTAGCATACCCCCACTTAAACATAATAACACTATATATACAGACGGTCTTGAAAAAGCTAATCTCTTAAATAATCATTTCACTTTACAAACACAACTTAATGACAAAAATATAGTCCTGCCAGATATATTGATAGATCAAAATAGACCAACATTAAGTGTTATCGTAATTTCACAAGCAGAAGTAAGAACAGCTCTACAACAGCTAAAGCTTGGCAAAGCGGCAGGGCCTGATATGATAAATAATAGAATTTTTAAAGAACTATCACTTGAGTTAACAGTTCCATTGACTAACCTTTTTAATCGTTCGCTTGAAATAAGCGAAGTCCCTTCCGATTGGAAGTTGGCCCATGTTTGTGCTATTTTAAAAAAAATGACCCATCCGATATTTCGAACTATCGACCCATATCATTGTTGTCAACTATCGACAAACTAATGGAAAGAATAGTACATAAACATTTATTTAATTTTTTTAACCATAATAAAATTATAACACCCCTCCAATCTGGCTTTGTCCCCAATGACTCTACTACTAATCAACTTGTAGACATATACAATACTTTTTGCCAGGCCCTAGACGAAGGAAAGGAAGTACTTGCTGTGTTTTGTGATATATCAAAAGCCTTCGATAGGGTCTGGCATAGAGGACTTGTTCTTAAACTAAAGTCAGTTGGAATAACGGGTCCTCTATTAAATTGGATTACAAATTATCTCCAAGACAGAAAACAACGTGTTGTTATTCCTGGCCATATATCAGACACTACCTCAGTTGAGGCTGGAGTTCCGCAAGGATCAACGCTCGGGCCTCTTTTATTTTTAATCTACATTAATGACATTGTCTCCCAAATAAACTGTCAAATAAAATTGTTTGCAGATGATACTAGTTTATATATTTTAGTAGATACACCCGAAAATGCTGCTACAATGATCAATCGTGACTTAGCCACTATTAACCACTGGGCAAACACATGGCTAGTTACTTTTAATCCTATGAAAACCGAATCAATGGTTATTTCGAGGAAAATTAACAAACCTGTTCACCCAAACCTAATAATGAATAACGTACCCATTAACGAAGTAAACACTCATAAACATTTAGGTCTAACTCTATCTTCAAATGGAACATGGCACGAACACTTTTATAGTATTAAAGAAAGGGCTTGGAAGAAAATTATTATTATGAGAAAATTTAAGTTTCAATTAGATCGAAAATCATTAGAAATAATGTATTTAACATTCATTAGACCCATCTTGGAATACGCAGATGTAGTCTGGGATAACTGTACCCAATACGAAGAACAAGAACTAGAATCCATTCAAACAGAAGCAGCTAGAATAGCAACTGGAACTACTAAACTAATCTCAATTCAAACACTTTATCAGGAAATTGGCTGGGAATGGTTAATACATAGACGTAAAAAACACAAATTGTCCTTATTTTATAAAATGACTCACAACCTTGCACCATCTCCTCTTACTGCTCTAGTCCCTGCAAACATCGGTAATACAGTTACGTACAACCTGCGAAATTCAAATGACAACCGTACATTACCATGTAATACCCAGCTTTTTTACAAATCTTTTCTTCCCTCTACAACAAGGGACTGGAACGAACTATCAATAGAAATAAAAAACTCAGAATCAATTACAGTTTTTAAGAATAAACTCAATAGCAACCGACTTATTACTCCAAAACACTATTATGCAGGGAAGAGATTATCACAGATCCAACACACTCGCCTAAGAACATACTGTAGTCCTCTTAATTATCTTCTATACACTAAAAACTTAATCAACAGCCCACTTTGTACATGTGGATTAATAGAAAACACAGATCATTACCTCTTCATTTGCTCTTCGTATACGGAGCAGAGAGACATTATGTTACAAAAAATACGAGAATTAAACATACAACCAACTGTAAATACACTTTTGTTTGGAGATCCCTTGTTATCCATTGAAATCAATACAAGCTTATTTCTAATAGTACAAGACTATATAATAGCATCAAAAAGATTCAAGTAGCGCATAAACCACTTAACAGTTAATATTTTCAAATCCTTTCAAATCTTAATTTTAACTAACATTTATCTGAACTTAGTTTCGATATATCTGTACATAACTGACCATACCATTAAGTCCCTCAATGACTATTCCTATTCCTGTTGAGACGAACAGCAAAATTTCACCCATCTCTCTATCTCTCCCTCCCTCTCTCTCTCTCTCTCTCTCTCTCTCTCTCTCTCTCTCTCTCTCTCTCTCTCTCTCTCTCTCTCTCTGTTTGTTACAATATGCAAAGTTTCTTGACATATTCTATTCAGAAATTTATCTCTCTATATATAATATGTAGGAACATCTACAGATCCTTATACTATCATTCATTGATATATATATATATATATATATATAATTGTAATACTGTCACATATTTAATAGATTGATTTTGGGAGACAGATTCACAAAAGCTGTAAGCTTTCTTCTGAATCCCTTTCATAATTGTATACACATGTGTTAACTAATATGTGATATTTTCAATGTAATTGTATACTATTTGTGAATAAAATATGTTTAAACTAAATAAAGATTTGCATTCATTCATTTATTAATTAATTCATTTATTCATTCATTCAAAGAAATGCTCATTGCTATCTAAAGCTATTTAGGGTATTCAGACTAACACTGCTACCTGAAAAATGTTAAGTTTCACAGTCTAAGCTGTAAGTTATGAAATGTATCTTATTTTATATTATTTCATGAAATTAAGAGGATGACATATGTAACATTCACAATTTATACACACTGACGAACAAAGGTGATATATTAGTCAAAGTTGCAATATCAAATTTACATACAAGTATAAAATTTGCATTTGAGTAAATGAGATTTATTTTTACAAAGTTGCTACTTACATTTCACACACATGAAATTGTAGTAATGAAATCTGTAATAGTATCGAAAAAGCAAAATATTTCAACTTTTGATGTAGTCTAGATCATCGTCGATCCTTGCTTTTCTAAATGACAAACGTCTTGGCAAGTTTTACCAGGAGTAAAATTGTAATTGTAAACAGATAAGGTTTTGATTGGTTGATTCAAACAATTGGACTACATCGAAAGTTTCCGTAGTATTTGAATATAATCATTGTAGAGGTGGGTTTGTTTCAGCCAATCAAATCTAACTTCCAGACACAACTTGTAAAGACGTTTGTCTTTAAGAAAAACAAGCGTCTGAAACGATCATGACGTTGTTTTTTTTCATAACATTGATGGCAATTTTAGAAGAATTGCTTAAATATCGGAACAATATTCCTCAATATCTGTGGTAGTGTGTATATTAAGGAAAAACGCTATGAATGTATAAAAAAATATATATTTATTTTTAAAATGGATTAAAAGCATATAACTATCATAAGAGAATAAAATTCGAATGGTTTGGAATTTTAAATCCACCAAAACGTAACTAAATTGATATTTAAATTGGAGTTGTAAACATGAAACGAAGTCCCGATTCTAATATTAGACAGCACTTAAATACTGTTTAACGGTTTCGCATCGTCATTCGGATTCTTTTTCAGATGAAACACTTTCTTCTACGAATAAACCTGTATAATAGATCAAAAACTCATTTAATACGTCACAAATAAAAGCTGTAGAATGCTGTCGGGAAACTGATATATCGTGCGAGGAGCACGTGTCGCCACACCGCTAGCGATCATTATTTATGCACTATTGCTCCCAATCGTGAAACATCGGGTATTTCCGTATCCTCCGTATAATACACGTCTATTGCGTAGCATAAAGGCCGAGGTGATCAGATTGTATTGATCCAAGCTTAAATGCTCTTGATTGTAACACAAACAGAAATAACACAAATGTGACACATGTTAGCCCTCTGGTAGCTCTTGCAAACCATTGTTTAACATATATATAACCCTATGTACAAAAAAATGCTTCGAATGTGGTTGATTTGGAAATTTAACACGAATGTTGCCGTATTTTGCCACCCCACGTCCACATGTGTTCCTTAACAACTTAGTACAACAGTTGCTCCCGTAACTTATATTATTTTAATGTATTCGTTTAGTTGCGTTAATAAAATAATCCTGATCCAATGCTGTTGCTGAAAATGTTGCAGACGACAGTTTTAAAAATGTCAATAAATAACAGTAGTCTTCCTTTAAGGTGTAAGCTTACCATTAGTTTTTGTGTTTTTTCTGCACAATGTATTATTGTATTATAATTTAATAAGTGATGTAGGTGCTTTTAATACCATTGGTATCACACTATTAAACACGTATTCATGTAAACTTCCATACTTTAACTTTTCATACATAGTACGGCTTCAGTACATTTCTATATATGAACAGATATTGGTAGGCTAATAGCAATACAATGTGCACGGCTTTTTCGGATACAAATTTCAGATGGCTCCTTTAGTATTTTTTTTATAACTATTTGAATCTATGTCTGAATGAAATAATTCCATACCAAAGTAAAGCTGATAAAACTGATATCAATTATTTAATATTTTTCCTTAATTAAAATTCTTACGGATTGAAAATAAAACTTAATGACATTTTCACGAAGTATCTATTTTTTAACAAAAAAGGTAGTAAATATGATTTAACAAATGCGTTTAAAATCACAAAGAGAAATAAAATAATGCAGAAAGATGAAGAAGAAGTTTTCCATTGGTTTTCTTTAAAAAATGGGCTAATATGTGAAAATGATCACAAAAAAATAACTGTAAGCATAAAAATTCTTCATTTCTTTAAATTTAAAATAGAAAAGCTCACCTCCCAAATTTACAATCAAGCCGTTTTTCAATTCCGATACCAAAATATATTATATATTAATTATTGAAGTAATATTGTCTATATAAATAGTCTATACTCGATACTAGTTAGTTAAGTCAATTCTTATGCCAATATGCGAAAACCGTGATTATCTATATTGCAAGTCGCGTAATGATATATAAAACCGCTAATGGAACAGAGACTTTGAATAACACTGTTAACCTGTATTTTCCAAATGAATAATGCCCTCGAAGGTACTGGCATACTGCAAATACGTATAAGTATATTGTATGCAGTACATATCAGCGCTTTGTTTAGTATTGAATCTGTCTTTAAGCACGTATATTGTCACTTTCAGCAGTTTTCAGAATTCTTAGTGTTCGGAAAGGGAAACAAGACATTTTTAAGTTTAATGCACATAGGGGTCGTTAGTGAATCATGTTTTTATGGGATCAATATCATAAATTTACGCAAGTAGGATATTTTTCTTTCTTTATACTTATATCATTTACCATAAAGAACATGTTTATTATATTTAGTGTATCGAAGTATAATAAGGGCATTTTTACCATGATCAGTGTTTTTCCCCCGCCATTACTGGAAGATGGTCAATATCCTTGGAATTCGGAATTTTAGCTGGTTTTCATTAAAATTTGTGGGAATTTCGGTTAAAATTATTTGTTTAAAATATTAAAAACTTGAACACTTGTATACAATTTAACTTGTGTTCATTAATGGAAAGTGTTTTTTGTAAGTTTTATTTATTTATGTTCTTAATTTAACATTTAAGAAAAAGTATGTAAAACGAATAACATAAATATATATTAAATAGCATATGTATACAGCTTAACAACACAAAGGTTACGTTTGAACAAGAAAATGTGTTATGCAATATTGTAACGTTTCACCTGCCACACACTCGCGTAATTGACCATTTAATTTGAAAAAGAAGTTTTGTACTCTATTGAAAATGGTAAAATCTTTGTTTAGTTCTCAGGAAATTATTGCCAGAATTAGGAGAGAGGCTATCTACATTAAGTTTAAACAAAAAAGATGTTATACAATATTGTAACGCTTCACCTGCCGCACATTCACTTAACTGACCATTCATTTTGAAGAAGCAGCTTCGTTCTCTATTCAAAATGGCGAAATCTTTATTAAGTTCTCAGGAAACTATTGCCAGAATTCGGGAAGGGGTATTTACTTTTATGTCTAAAAGGTTTGAGACTTGTTTCTGTAGGTAAATGTCATCGTCGGATACCCACACGTAATCCATTCCGATACTCTCCATTTATCACCTGTGGGAGAATACACTAGCAACCATATGATTGGTTCCTTCACGATTTCACGAAGGGAACGTTATAAAATCGCAACGCTAGTTTCATGCAAACGCCGTTTTGATGAGATGTTGTTTACGTTAGCTGTATTTTGTTCTGTTCTGTTCAAATAAAACGACACAGAGCTCGCGTAATTTCACACGGGTGATAGATGGAGAGTATCGAAATTGACACCTTGGGTATCCGACGATGGTAAAATGTATGCTAAGTTCGGAAATGTTTTTCTTATTAACGGATGTTGGGAATGCCAGAATTGCCGGTAAATATTCAAGTTCATGATATAATGCAACATCTGATCGAAATAATACTGCAAACTGTTTGAATTTAGTTTATTTTTTAAGTAATTTTTATTTCATTCAAACAGTTTAACAAAATCAGATGTAAAAATACAAATTATGATGTAGTGTGTTCACAATTTCTGATATAACATTTTCATATTTGTAAATTAAGAGGTAAACTTTCCAGGTTCTTTAGTAAATTTATTAACTCTGAGTTTTTTTGTTGTTTTATTTTAATATATTTTGTTATAAGTGTCAAATACCGGGTAAGTTGTACAATAACTGAACAAATCAATGTGTTTCAGTTTGTTATAACATTAAAAAAAAATTACTAGCAAGGAAAGTTTGCTCTTTAAATTCGCGGACAAAAACCATATAAACAGAGAGCAGGCTAACGCCTCACTAACACAAACTCGGTCATTCACACTAAAACCTCAAGGAAACATAAGTTTACAGAAATATATTCTAGGTAACCGTGTTTTTGCACTGGATTCTGTAGAACTGCAGTACATTTAAGTCCCACTGGTTACAGAATAGACGAATTTAGTTGATTCATGTACAATAAGTTCAAAATGCCCGACAAAAAAATGCATAAATGCATATCCCAAATATTTGTGGTGGCCTTAGTATATTTGTATATTCTTGAATACAGTCAAACCTGTCTTAAGCAGCCAATCAAGGGAAGGAGCAAAAGTAGCCTTTTAAGACAGGTTGTTGCTTAATACAGGTTAATTTATTATGAAAGCATAAAAATGGGAATTAGAAAATATGGTTGTTTCAGACAGATGGCTGCTTAATAGAGGTGACCGCTTACAAAGGTTTTACTGTATATATTGCCTAACTGTCCTGCCCTGTCCAGCACCTCCCTACCTTACCATACCCTAGCGTAGCCTAGCCTAGCCTAGCCTACACTCTCTCTCTCTCTCTCTCTCTCTCTCTCTCTCCTCTCTCTCTCTCTCTCTCTCTCTCTCTCTCTCTCTCTCTCTCTCTTTCTCTCTCTTTTTTATATTACGTTTAACATCAAAACTTCTGTCCTGCTCATGTTTCACGGTATGGCTATTATATTGCGACATAATCAAATAGATTAAGTAAGGTCGAAACAAAGAAAAGTTGAAACAACGTCGGTGAAAAATCGAAACTACAATGGTGAAAAATCGAAACAACGATGGTGAAAAGTCGAAACAGCAATGGTGAAAAGTCGAAATTACGATGTTGAAAAGTCGCAAATACGATGGTGAAAAGTCGTAACTGCGATGGTGAAAAGTCGCAATTACGATGGTGAAAAGTCACAATTACGATGAAAACAGAAGCTATGTTTGTTTTCATTAAAAGGTTACGACACTTTACCGAGTTTTTATCTTAACAATAAATTGTGTCGATTCTCACAAACATCTAGGGCTTTCTTTTTGAAATGACGGCAAATGGACAGAGCAAGTGGAAAATATTTTGTGTTCATCATCTAAAATAAGAGGAATACTTGGTATACGGACAAAAGCCCCCCCGGACATAAGCCCCCCCCCCCCCCGGACATAAGCCCCCTCCAACAGGTAGGGCGGACATAAGCCCCCTCGATGTTTTTGCAAGGCGGACATAAGCCCCCTCGGCTAATCTCAAGGGGCGGACATAAGCCCCCTCGACCATTTTAGCAGGGCGGACAAAAGCCCCCTCGATCCCAAAAAATATAGGGCGGACATAAGCCCCCTTACCTCGTGTACAGAGCGGACAAAAGCCCCCCTCAATCCGTATAAAATAAAATAAACTGTTTGCCAAAATAGCGTATCAGACACAGCGTCACAGACGACACACCTAATGCACAAGTTATAATAATAATTATTATCGGTAATTTTTTCCCCATTGAAGCCTTTATTTTTGTTGAAAACAGCTTCAATTTACTTATGTGAAAATAGTCAGACAAAATTAAGAAAGAGGTTAAATAAAGACTAACAGGGAAACCTCCTATCAGACACAACGTCTCTTTTGACGACATACCTAATGCACAAGTACGAATAACAATTATTACCTTACTCTTCCACTGATCGCCGACTGCAGTTTGTAAAGCTTGTGTCTGGCAGCGAAAGGGTTAATACGTAAATTTTGCAAACAGATTGGATCCAGATCAGATCTAAGTTGTTTCACAAACGGAAACAATAAAATAAAATATGAACATTTTGTACTTCAGATAGACGGTGGCTGATCTCCGACTGCAGTTTGTAAAAAATGTGTCTGGCAGTGAAAGGGGTTTATACGTAAATTTTGCAAACAGTTTGGATCCCGATCATATGCATATGATCGTTCAAAGTTATAATTTATTAACCTTATTGTTGGGGCTTATAAACGCTTTCATCGCCAGACAAAAATGATGGGAAAAGGCGCCGAGTAGGGTTAAGTTTAACGATAAAAACAGAGTGTGCATTAGGTATGTCGTCAATAAATGACGTTGCGCATTGAGAGTTATAACGAGTACTCTCCCTTGCTTTAACCCAAATACGCTATTCTTTTTTTTAAGACATGTTTAACCATTATTGATTCGGAAATTGTTAAGAAGATAAACATTTGAGCAGACCTATGACCAAAAACAAAGGTGAAGGGGGGTTTATCAACTATATTACTCTAGGTAAGGGGGCTTTTGTCCGCCCTGCTTAAATAGTCGAGGGGGCTTTTGTCCGCCCCAAAAAATTAGACGAGGGGGCTTATGTCCGCCTTGCAAAAACATCGAGGGGGCTTATGTCCGCCCTACCGGTTTGAGGGGGCTTATGTCCGGGGGGGCTTTTGTCCGCGAATCGGAATACTTCCGTATATTCGTCCTTTTTTAGAATATTCCTTCCTGGCATGTAGTGGTTGCACTAATCAAACTGCAAACTCTTTAGAAAATAATCAAAATGAAGCTGCAAGAATTGTTACAGGTGCAAAATCAGCATCGTTGGAAAAACTATATAAAGAATGTGGATTGAAAACTCTCAAACATCGAAGAACAATACAACAATAATATTTTATGTACAAAGTAGATACTAGTAAGGTATCATCCTATATACCTGACGTGTTTCCTCTCAATGTTAATGACGGGACAAATTATAACTTAAGAAAAAGGAATGATTATTCTGTACCATACTTAAGAACTGAAACAATAAGAAAGTCATGTATTCCTTCTTCAATATCATTATGATACCATTGGGATCCCAACCTTAAATCCGCACCTTCTCTTTCTGTAACGAAATAGTTAGGTTGTTGTGGCCCAATTTAGTAGTGTCAGCTAGTACGTGTCCATTGTAATGATATAGGCTATATTTAGAACAGGTAGCGTTGAATTGTTAAAACGTATCGATAGCTCAATAGGAGTAACATTTTAAGATATTTTTACATTCTTTGATTAAAGAATAAATCATTTTGAAGATTATTTCATCATATTCCATTAAAGGGGAACGCAACCCTGTGTATAAAACAGGATAATATGAATAGCTATGAGTTCAGCTTTCTATTAATAGTATCAATATGCATACATTCGAGCCCATAAAGATATATCAGCTAGTTTTGTTACGGTCATTTTTCACATTGACTTTGTGGTGGAAGTCGCCATATTGGACATATCCGTGACGTCACAACTGCACTTCCGGTTTAAAACAAAATTAATTTATACGCTACAGCAGATATAGAAACGTGCAATTATAGTCACCGGCAAAATTACTCGCATGAATAATAAAATGGATTTTAATAACGGAGTAGGACTTGTGGCCTACAACTTTGAACCATAATTTTCGGAAGCAGAGTTAAATGAATTAGAAAACGAGAGAAATAGTGAAACGGCACAGTCGTTCACACATGTGAAAGATTTTTGCAGCTGCGAAAACTGTGTAATGATGCCTTCGTCAGACGAAAATACGTGCTGCAGATGCAATGAATTTACTATTGGAAATTAAGAAGATTTAGAATGTACCACAGAAACAATACAAAGAAACACAGCAATGTCTTATGAAGCTTTCACCCAAAAAGATTATAACTGTTAAACAGTCACACCGATCATGAACCTGAGATCAAACCCGAAACCCATGAATCACGAGTCTGACATCTTATCATGTAGCCTGACATTGATGATTGAATTTCAAAATAGTAAAATTACCCTTAGCTAAATAGAATAACAAAAGTAATTTTTGCGGTCAGTGTTGATGTAGATCCAGGCGAGCCTGCACATTCATGCTGTACTATCAGGGTATATACTGTTTGCTACTCAGTCAATAAATTATCAAAAAAGCACTATTTAGACTAAGAATAGAGTTTAAGGGAAAATGGTCTGTTACATATATTTACCTGTCTAAGAGAGAATAAGAAATAATAGCATATCTCTTTTCCTATCGTGTTTAGCCCGTGAGGCCATTGTTGCACACTGAGAAATGGCTGAAAAAATTTTGATTTCACACCCTTTTTAGTAAAATTAGATGAAGCATGGATGAGGTTTTTTTTTTGTTGTTTTACATAACTGGCACTGTCTTTTGGATGTTCAAATTGTGTTACTACCCATTTTGATATATGATGATTATCTATTCTACCAGTTCCCTGAACATATATGAATGTTTCTCCTTATAAGGAGTGTCATACGGAATATAATGTCAACAGGCATATTGCACAAAGTATATGTTATTGTCCTGCTACTGGCACCCTGCTTAGCTTTCATAATTCAGCAACACCACATTCACACCATGTGGTAATGAGAAATACCCTGCCACACTGTGCATATTGTACCCTAATTAGCATTAATCACCCCAGGTTTTATGACCCCAGGGTTAATGACAGGATGTAATATCACAAAGTATTATGCCCTGTCACTAATTTAAACATTTTCAGTTAATTAGGGGTTCAATAGCAATGCAAACTTTTAAGTAAAAAATTATGTAATATGATTTTATGTATATTTTTCATAAATTGTGTACCAGAACACTATTTTAACAATAAATAAACCTCTGCTGTTGAATGACATACAATAGCAAAGCATAAGAAGGAAAATAAATGTACATTTTCATGTGTTTATGAATAAATAAACGAACAAAGATTGTAATTTATCTTATTTAATTACGAAGTAGATGTAGTTCAAATGTCTATGCAAGAATAATGACATAGCTGACTGTAAAAAAGCCATTTATCAATAAACTAAATTGCCTATTGATTATAAAATTAAAAAAATGAGTAAATGAGCAATTAATGGTTGACTGAATATTTAGAGTCATTTTTTTGCCATCGAGGTCTTACTGTACAGATGTTCAGTTAACCTAACTACTGTTTCCTGAAAAGTTAACCAGTACTCGAGCCAACCCAATATCCGCAAGTAACTGATAACTTTCCATCTTGAATCAGCGGTGAGAGACAAATGATAATGAGACACAATGTTGTTCTGTTCTGTTCTGTTGTATGTCAATCATCACAGAGACTGTTGCCGGGTGGGGATTCGAACTCGCGACACCTGGATTGATAGTCAGACACGTAACTAACTGAGCTTATCGGGCCTGTCACAATTAAATGCCTTTTATTTGTATTTTAATAATAAATTTTAGATACCATGTCGTTTTCACACCTTATGTTTTGGCATTAACCTCTTCTTTTTATTGTTTATTGGATTATCGCATATGTTTAATCAGCATGCAATTATAACATTTTGAAAGTTTGCTATATCAATTTTGCATTATTTTGGAAGAGTATATAAAATTACAAATTAAATTTCAGAAATTAGTTGAGCTATAAGTGTTATTATCACATTTTTTAAGAGCTTTCCACTGGATAATATACACTAAGTATATATGTATGTCGCATATGGTTATCTTCGTCCTGAAATTATAAGAAATTGTATGCTTGGGTAGTGGTACGCCAAGGCATTGATACGCTTCATTCTGCAATCTTAGGTCCTACCCCAAAGTATACAGGCGTTTTGCGCGAAATGTCACCAGAAGCTTGACACTGAGGCATAGTGAAATCACATATTAGGAAAACTAAAAACAACGCTGCCCACAAAACATATCGCATTACTCCACCCAATTATTCCGCTGAAGAAATCAATGTTTATGGGTTAAGTCCTTCAATTCAGTTTTCGCATTTAATTGTCTTCCTTCAATGTTCACCAATGTACTGTACATCTATCTATCAACTGTTTACGTGAATAAGTGGATATACATAAGAATTTCAGTAGAGAGCAGTCACTAACGACACAATAAAACTTTTGCGAGAACTAGAACGGAAGTGCTGCTATGACGTCACCGAAAACCTTAAACATAAAAGAGCTATAAAATGGCAGCGCTTATAATATTTAGGAAACGCTTGAAATCATGATATTTAATATCGTTTTTCTCATTTGATTAATATCGTTCATTTAAAATTTGTTGATTTTTGTGTTATTTACATATCTATTTAACGATAAGTAGCCAGTTATATTCTGACATACGGTAGCCTTTAACATAAAATATGCGAACCGATACAAAGCACAATTAATTGTGCAATAAAACATCTTTTAAACTAAAAAAAAAACTGAATAAGAAAAAAGCACTATAGTGCATATTTAAAAAAAATATCTTAAAATATCAAATATCTTCTTTGATCAGATCAATTTAGAACTTATTAGCAATATTTTCATATTTGAAACAAAATATAGCAAATAATTAAGATACAGAACGCGTTATTTACATAGCTAAAAAGTACGACATTGCAATATACTAAAAGCAAGGTTTTAGCACTTTCTCGCAACAATTTCGAATGGGTAAACAGAGTGACAAATTTATTAGGCTTTTACATTGCCAAAAAGTTATCACAGATTGCCTGGACTTTTTTAAAAAAAAAACAGTTGTCTTAAGTCCTCATACTTAGTACTTTCTAGAATAACATGACTTTCATTCTCAACAACATTACAAAACTTTTTTGTGATGAATATCTTTTATTCCATGTAAGAGATAATACAATGTGATACAAAAAACTGTTCATGTATCGATACAAGCTATATAATTTTCTTAACACATAACATGATACCATAACATTATATAACATAGCATGCATACAATGTCTTACAAGTAGTGTTTGAAGAGTGAATATAAAAAAGAATAAAAGAGAGTATAGAAAGAGCAAAGATAAGGCAAGTACAAATTTACAGTAGAGAAGATGAGAAGCTATATGCAGTATAGTTTTCTTATTATAGTTTACATGTTTCACCGTTTATTTTCATATGACCTAAGTTTGTTTTTGTTTATTGCAATACGTTTTTCTATTTGCTTGTTTTTTTGTAGATATGGTATGAATGCTTCAATACTGGGAACTGTCTTCGTGTATTTATTCTTAAATATGAAAGTAATATTATACAGTTAAGTAAATCAACTGATGAAAATTTAAATAACCCGAACGATATAACAGATGTTGAAAGGTTGATTGTTTGAAATACAAAAGTTATGGACGTGAGTCCAAAAGGCTCTTACGTAGTTAAATTTCTAAAATAAATGTTCTAAAGTTTCTGGATATCTCTCACAAAATTCACGTAGACTTGAATTAACTATTTTACATTTAGATAAAAACGTGTTAGTAGGTAAAATTCTCATTATGTATTTGTATTGAAATGATCTTAGTTTTGTGTCTATAGTACTTTTGAAAGGTAGACAGTGAATGGTTATTATTGTTTTGATTCCTAGCTCTAACCATGATTTGTAAAATAACAAACTGCCTTTCCTTTTAATGAAAGAATTATGCCACATATACTGTTTTGCTATATCTTCAATTAAAGTTATTCTCAAAGATTAAGTTTCCACCATTTTTTTCAATTGATGACATGTAAATATTCTTCCATGCGCCTTTATTGTTTATATCTGTTAATCGTTTAACCCAACTTGCTTTAATTGAATTTATAAAAAGTTCTATATCTATCATCTTCATACCACCGTTTTCAATATTTTTATAACTTTGTCTGATTTCCCATCCCACAGAAATTCGAACATTTCATTTTTGATTAGGTTTATATATAAAAAAGAGAATAAGAGAAATAAGAAGGAAAGGTAGGAGCTAGTTTTAACCTTAACGAGGTTAACATATTTTTCAAAGATAAACTATAGCTACAAAAAAGCCTTTTGTCAAAACAGTTACTTATAATTATCCACATGTATGCTTTGATACCTTAATCTTTATATCCCAACTTTACATTTACATTTCTGTTAAATTACCCAATATTTAACATACCGAAATGACCGATGTCGTATTGGCAAAATCACAATACAATACAATTTTAAATTCATGTATAAAAACACGACAGAGTTTTAATTTATTTTAAGTTTTTCCGGACAAACTACTGTCTTTCTGGATATAATCTAGCGGTTCAATTTAAACACTTTTTCGAACAGCGTTCTCTTAAGACATTGACAAAACTTTGCTTATGTATACATATACAGTCAATCCTGTCTAAGCAGCCAGTCGATGGAGCAATAGTGACCTTTTAAGACAGGTTATTCTTTAATACAGGTTTATTTGTTCTAAAAGCATAACAATGTGAAATAGCATTATGCCTAAGACAGGTGGAAATATTTGCTTTACAGTTTGCCCATTGTTCAAATTGTTGTTAGATCTAAATGGTATATACGATCGGAAGAAACACAGTCGTTTTCGTTGACACCCAAATGACGCGACGTCAGAGAGCTCTGTGGCAACCCTTAGTGTAACAAAATTTACATTATGCTGTTGTTGTTGTTGCTGCTGCTGCTGCTGTTGCTGCTGCTGTTGTTGCTGCTGTTGCTGTTGCTGTTGCTGTTGCTGCTGTTGGTGCTGCTGCTGTTGCTGTTGCTGTTGCTGTTGCTGTTGTTGTTGTTGTTGTTGTTGTTGTTGTTGTTGTTGTATGGTGTTTAGCGTCGCTTTCAACAATTTTTCAGTCATATCGCGACGGTGTCTACTTGAGACAGTATTCTGAGCGCTGTCACACTGGAGTATCATGCCGCAGACACGTGGTATGATACCCCAACCAGTCACAGTATACTGACACCGGGCCGACCAGACTTAGAACTGTCCTCTAAATGCTGAGCGCCAAGCAAGGAAGCTTTTAGTACCATTTTTAAAGTCTTTGGTATGACCCGACCGGGGATTGAACCCACGACATTCCGCATGCGAGGCGGACGGTCTACCACTAGACAACGCCGCGGTCTTCTACATTATACACAAATAAAAATTATGTATACTACACATGCACACATAAAATTATACAACGTAAATTTATGACGCAGGGTTCAGACAATTTTAAACTGTAAATGGCCAACGGTGTTATTTATGGGTTGCTGTGTGTACTTTCTTTCTATGTACAACATACCAATTACTTACAGGAATTCCAAATTATTTCAGTTTTTAGAAAAAAATCTGATAAAGTGCAGGACTGGTCCTGCAGTACCTACGTGTAGCTACGCCGGAGGAAACATCCCACTATATGTGCAAATCCTTAATTTATCATTTTATTTTAGGAGTTTTTTCTTCTTCTTTAAATGCATAAAAAGCATCATATTTTCCCTTACCCACGGTCAAATATGTAAAACAAGGTAAGAGAACAGATATATGATATAGTTGTGCTTTTATCGAAAGTAAATTTGGATTTACTTTTTTCGATTTTTATATTTTCTTACATATTGAGAATCAGACAGTTATACTTTTATCAATTAAAAATTCAATTCAATTTTATTGGCAAATTATCAGCAAACATATGCCTTTGGCCATTTACGTAACAATCTCTTTAAGTCATAAGGCAAAGACATGACAAATACATATTACAATCAATGCATTTTGAATTGTTCTAGTATCATAGTATATATAGCATAGATAACATTGATGAGAAACAGTAAAAAAATGTATGTAAAATAAGGTATTAATCAGATTGTTACGAACCTTAAAATGCTTCATATATAAGTTTGGAAATATAAAATTTACAAATTGATTAGACGTTGGCCATGCCATCCGTAGAATATATTTACGACGTAACTCGTAATATCTTGGACATATTAGAAAAAAATGGTATTCAGACTCTATATTATTGTTTGTACACATTTGGCAAATCAGTTACCTGTAATTAGGTTACTGCTATTATGCTGTGATTTTTTTGAAATTATTTTTTAACATTAGAAATTAATGAAACATTTTATTAACTTTACTGTATATTTTTAAGTTGTATCTAGAAAATAAAGTTAATAAACTTCAATATATATTTAATGTCATTAAAATTGTATGAACATTTTTTTAGTTTTTTAGAAACTGTTTTATGAAAGATTTATTTAGAAACTATAAAAATAAAGAACTTCAATATGTAGTTTATATCTATGAAGTTTTATTTACTTCAGTTTTTATTTTGTTAAAATATTTTAGACTGATTTTTTAGTAATAAATTCATTTTGAAAAAATTCAATGAATTTTGAGAAAAAAAAATGTATTGCCCAAAATGGCTAAAACGTGATGTTTAGTATCAACATTGCTGTGATTTAACAGCCTCAAGTTATCAAATCTGTAGATATA